>LNGL01000010.1:61616-79528 GCA_001510565.1 Knoxdaviesia proteae | reverse complement strand
CTCTCTCTCTCTCTCTCTCTCTCTCTCTCTCTCTCTCTCTCTCTCTCTCTCTCTCTCTCTCTCTCTCTCTTCTCTCTCTCTTCTCTCTCTCTCACCGCCGCCTTTCTTTCTTCCATCGACCGGCTTGCTCAACCGACTCTGCGCTCTTCTTCATGTCTCCACAAACCCTCTAGCCGCACATCTCACATATCCTCTCTTGCATCTTCTCTGTATCCTGCTCTCCCGGGCCTTCGACCTTCCGACCTCACCACCGGCACGGCACTGCTCTCCGCATGCCCCACCAGTGCACCGTACCTCAACCCACCACCACTCCTACCAACGACACCCACGGCTCCTCCTGTCTGTCCTGCATTCTCCGGCTTTCTGGTTTCTTTTGTTGCGTCTACACCCACACGCTCTTTAAAAAAACATCCACATCCACATACAACTTCCACCGATCGAATTGATACCAACTGGCTGGCTGTCTGCCACAATAGCCACGTACCATACATACCGCCACACACATACTTGCTGCTGCTGCTGCTTCCCGTCTTTTGCTCTGCTTATAATCTATGCATCTTTTTCTTTTTTTCTTTCTTGTTTCTATCTGTTGGTCCCAAACGCTACTTGTACAAGATACACACACTCACTACTTGATACCATCCCATTCCTCCATTGTGCCTCGTCTCATCTCTATGTCTGTAGTTTACGCGTAGTACCCCGAGTAGCTAACGCTGTGGTCTTGACGCACAATCACAGGATCATTTGGTTCGTTGGTACATCCTCAATTGAAATGTTGGGAGCTATCATATCATAAGAACAACTAATAGAAAAAAAATAAGACTTCAGAATGCCCCAAGTCCCCCGAAAGTCCCCAACCTAAAAAAACCTGAGGTTTCCAATTCATCTCAAGACAAAAAAAGCATCCAGGCCAAGGGGACCCCGAGTGTCCCACCCATCAATCAAATCCACCCCCGTCCGGATAACTTTCCAGGAAGGGGGGGGGGGTTGTTATCAAATCCACCAGAGAAAAGTATAGTACTCGAAGAATAAGAAAAAAACGAAAAAGAAGAACCAAACACACACGTAATAGAACACAGCAGAGAGAACAAACTCCAGCGGGGAAAAAAAAAAGAAAGAAAAAAAAAAGAACTGATGTCACCCTCAGACAGAAATGTGAAAGGGGGACAGGCGTTGATCAAGATATAGAGGTATAGATATCGCGGGAGCAGTCTTGACCGACTTGCCCGTGTGCAAAGTGGGTAGGACTGACCGTTCAAGAAAACAGCAAAGAAACAAATAAAATAAAAACCAAAACCGAGAAAAAAAGATTAGACCTCCAATAGATATGAAAAAAGGGAATAAAGTCCGTTAAAAAAAAGGCATTATACATGTGCGCTTGCAGATCATGGAACGTTCGTTCATGTGTGTAGACAATCTCAGTACGCCACCGGAGACCGCGCATAGTTGCCGAACTGGATGTCTTCATCGGTGAACGCCTGCGACTGGTTGACCCGGCCGGCCCAGGGCTGTGCCTGGTAGTAGCTGCCGCCCTCGGCCACGTAGTCATGCTCCGGAGAGTGTCGGTACGTGGCATGGCCTTCCTTGGTGACATACGCCACGCGGCGGCGGTTTCCACCAGCCGGGTAGGCCACGCCCACGTCAGCCGGCGGAGCCGGGTGATGATGGCGGTGGGAGCGGCGGCGCGTTTCGCCGTCCGACTCGTCGCCATCACTCAGCGAGTTCGTTTGCTGCGCCAACCGCGAACGGCTGCGTGCCGAGTGAATCGGGAGCTCGCCGTGGAAGGTCGCGGCGCGAGGCATGCTGGGAGGCACCGCCGTGCGACCCTCATGGAATGTCTGCGACCGCATTCCGCGAGACGAGAGAGGCTCGGGCGTGCCATAGCTGCCCGACATGGTGTACACCGGCGATCGACTTTCCTCGATGGTCACTTCCGGGATATCGCGGGAATGCGACTTCTTGTGAGGGATCTTGTCCTTCACAGGCATCGGGTCAAAGGACGACCGGCGGGGACGCGCAGTTGAGCGACGAACATCATCGTCATCGTCGGCCGGGCTGAAGGGAGCATCTCTTGGCGGAGGCGGAGTGGGAGCAGCAGGGCTGTGGAGGTGGTCGAAAGAGTCGGCACCCCGGGAAGACCGCGGCGAGTGGGTTATATTCTTTGACTTCATGTACCTTACAGCCTCCTCCAGCTTCTGCTTCACCGCGGGGATCTGGACATCATCATCGGGAGGCAATGAACGCTCCCGCGTCTTATCCTTGTCCCGGCGTTTCTTCTCAAACTTGGGCGTGGAAATCTCCTCTTCTTCAGTCAGGACCTCCGCAGCCTGTGGATTGCTGAAGCGATGCTGCTTCTTGTCCTCCGACTGGCTCTTGCGCTCCTTGTCGGCCTTCTTCTCCGCCCGCTTCCGTTCAGCTCGACGGGCAGCACGCTCCTGTTCGCGCTCGGTCTCACGCTCACGCTCGCGCTGCTCCCGCTTTTGTTGTTCACGCATCTCATTCAAGGCATCTTCCTCATCGCGCAGCTTTTGTCGGCGACGGCGGTCGCGCTCCTCATCCTTCTTGGATGACGACTTTTCCGACTTCTCGGACTTTTCCTTCTCGTAGCTCGCGGACTTGCGAGCGCTGCGCGATTCAGTCTTGGTGTCCACGTAGACGTACTCGGCGCGGGGAGATGAAAACTGTTGCGCATATCGCGATGAACTGCTTTGTGGCGATGGAGTGGCATTAAAGGAAGCCGAACGCGACTCGGGCATGCGGACATCGAAATGACGAGACGGCTGGGGGGTTCGAGGAGCTGACGTGTTGGGGAGGTTCTTGTTCAGCTGGTTTCGGTACTCGGCGAGCTTCACCTGTTCGTCATACTTGAGTTTTCGGCGTTCGTCGTTGAGGAGTTCGTACGCCTGTTGCAGGCTTTGAAATTCTTCGAGCTTTTCGGTTTTCCTAGACTCATCGAGAACCTTGTCGGGATGACAAGTAAGGACCTTTTTCCGATAGGCTGTTTTGATATCGGAGGCTGTGGCGTCTTTGGAGACTCCAATGATCTTGTATGGGTCTGGGGGAAGATTCGTCATGGTGTACAGAGGGAGCCAGAATCGCGATTGGTGCTGTAGCGAGAGTGTTGGGAGAAATGAAAGCTCGCGACAGATTTTGGGATTTTGGGAGTGTGGTGCTGATTGAAGTTAGCGGAGTCGTCGGAGGGACTGGAGGTACTGGAGGGAATCGAGATATATGGCTTCGAAAAAGTCCAGCGAAAGAAAGACTAAAGAAGGATTGAATTGATGTCGGCAAAGGGAAAAAGAGGATTTTGACCGTGGAAATATATATGTCCGAAGGAATAGAAAGAAGAAAAAAAAAGGCAGAAACGAAGACGCCAGCGACACGATCAGTTAAGATGAATCACAAGAAATCGTTGACGACGCCGAAAGGTGGCTGAGCGGGACGTGCTTTGGAATGTCGATGCGCGATGCTGCAGAAGCAAAAGGAAGCGACAAGAGATCAATAGATGGGAAAGAGAAAAGATTGGAGTCGGCGAAGAGCGGTTGTAATCCAGGAGGCAGAAACATGCAAGGTGTAAATAGCAGTGGCAAATGTTGTAGCCGAGCCCAGAAAATGAGAGAAGAGGGAGTTAGGACACTGTGTGCACTGCCCAGTAAGAGAACTGAACGAGTAGACAGGATCGGGAACAAATACAATACGGAAGAGAATCAGGAGGGCAGGTGTAAGACCGAGCGATGAAAAAAAAAGAGGCGAAAATACAAATGGTGAGAAGTAGAAGTAGAAATGAGAAACTCCTAAGCAATCCAAAGGCCGGCCGAAGGAGGGAGTTAAACCATAGAATAAAAGAAGAGTATATATGAAAAAGGAGGAACTTCAGGGGCGGAGTTGATATTCTCGACTAGCATAGAAAACCGGAAAAGAAGGCGGCGAAGAACGACGGCTGGAGGGGAAAATTGTCGATGGTACTAGGAAACACAGGGAGAATAGAGAGATACTATGATGATATATAGAAGAGAACGAGGTGACAATGTGGGATCACGAGAGTTGGGGGAACAGAAACAACTGGTAATCGGGAAAGGCGAGAAGAGGCGGGATGTGACAGACTGTGCATCAAGAGGAACACGACAATGTGAGCGAACGGAAGCAAAGAAGAGCATAGGGCAATAAGCAAAAACAGAGACGAGACAGCCAGGCTATAGAGAATGAGGGAGGATCGGAGAACGAGAAAGACGGTGAGAGAGATTGAGAGACGGAATCGGAGGGGGAGAGGGAAAGAAGATGGACGAGAAGACTCGAAAGGGTTGAGGTTTGTTGTGCTTGTTTGTTATAAGAAGTGAAGTGGGTGTAAAGCGACAAAGCGCCGTGGGTAAGGAAGGAAGAAGAAGAAGAGAGAAAGAGAGGAGAGGGAAAAAAACAGGAAGCAAAGTTAGACAGGCGATGCGGTGGATGATATGTGAAGCTGCATGTAGTAGGAGGAAGTGGTATAAGGCGGATTAGAAACCCCAATTACCATATACCAGTATAATACGGACACACCCACACCCACACAAGCTGGCTGTGCTGCGCTGGATGTCTTTGAATGCAAGGAGAGAGGGATGAGCAGGATTAAAACGAGCGGTAGAGAACGGAGGGGGGGCGCGCAGAATGGAGACAAATGGCACTGAAGCGAAGAAGCGGGGAAGACAAACGGGGCAAAGGCTGCTTGATGCGAGTGGCTGGAGGGTTTCCTTCAGAATGCTGGCTGGTGATCTGCCTCTTCTGACTCGGGGGGGGAGGGGAGGGAGGGTACGTACTCGGCAAGGTGTGTGGTGTGTGTACCGAAGCTGGATGAGGAGTCCTGTGCAGGCTATTGGCCTTTAATTCTGGGTCTGTGGCCAGGGCCTGGGTACAGCGTGATTGCAAGGAATAGAACGGATGATATGACCGCGGGTGGTGCGGGAGCGACGATAATATGTGTCGACGACACCTTTGTTGGCCAAGTGTTCACACTAGTTTTTGCCTCTGTCAGTCAGTGAGTTGTATCGATAGCCGTCCGTATCTGGGCAGTACCGGGACTGGTGGGGGGACAGAGACGAGACTTGATGCTGATGGGAGATGGGAGATGTGAGGGCCAGGGATGGGGAGAGAGAGAGAGAGAGAGAAGCCACTTTTCTCCCCTTCTTCGATACGAGTCAGCCAGGTCTTGTACACACAGTCGCCGGCGCGATGAGAGAGAATGAAGAAAAGTGAGAGACGGTGATACGGGGTGCGTGTCTGCAAGCCAATCCAGCTGCCGCCCACTTGAGGTTATAAAAGGGAAGTCCGTGAGGTCTCCCTCTTTAGTGCAGCGCTGTCTTGTCCAGCTGGGCCCCTGTGCCTGGAGCGTACCTAATGGTGTGTGGGCAGTAGCGGTTAAAGTGTATCACCAGGTACCTTGAAGGTGGCGCTGGCTGAGGGTGCGAGACGCTGGCATGTGTTAGTTGGTGGTATTTTCCCGTTCAGGTATGGGCGGGATAGCGCAATTCAGAGACTTGGCTCAACCAATGATCCCTCAGACAGCGTGGTGGCGGCGCCTGTCGGCGAATGTGTGTCTCTCTCTGGTAGGAACAGATATGCGACAGGAAGTCTTGCGTGGAGGAAGGTGTTTGGTGCTTGGACGGAGGATTGCTAAGATAAAAGGTCACACTCACAAGACAGTGCAGTTCGAACGTGTACTGTGGATGTTGCGAGCAGATTCTGTTGACTACTCGGAGGAGCCAGTCGGTGCTTGATGCTGGCGGATGAAACGAGATCGATTGGGGTGGCTGGTTGGATGATAGTATCTTGGGGTTAGCTATCGTCAGAACGGCTATCCACCTGAATTGAGAATAGAGGGATGCCCGTCCGCCTGAACGCAACAGACAGCGTCTATAGGACACAGCCCGAGTTACCCTGACTGAGGCCAACAACAGGGGACCAACGAGTAAAGGAAAAAAGAACTCAAAAACGGCCACGGTCACCCAGCACTGCAGACGCAAATGTGGACCCGTAACAGGGACAGGGTGCAGTACTATTGTCTTCGTAGATACGTACGGACGGTCTATCTGTGATGCGGGATTGCCGTGATGGATGGATTTGTTCGGGCTCTTTTGGAGGAAGGTGGCCAAGTCTTGTTGGGACACGTCTAATTGGAAGCACTTGGGTGGCTTGTTCGACTTCTTTCGCATGCAGTGTACGGCGTTGGGTTGGCTGTGGCTGTTGGATGGCAAAAAGGAAAAAAAGATAGCGAATATAAGGCGAAATGTGAGTTGAAGGATTAAGTGTTGCTGACTCGGTCTAATGTGTGAGGCGATTGTTGGATGGTGAGTTAGAGGAACGCGATTCTGATCGGGCGTGAGAGTGAGTATACGGGAGATGCCCCAAGACAAATAGATGCTGGAAACTGGGAGAAGGGAGATGTTCTGAGGAGGGAATCATGGAGAAAATAAAATAAAAACTTCGACAAAAGTGCATGGACGGCCGACTGTTTGCATGGCCAGCCAAGTCCATGTAGCATCAGCAGTTTCAAATCACCTTGATGATGATGGCTCTGTTCATGAGACGTACCCCAAGGTGAAGGAACCATCATGGCTGGTGAAATCGATGACGTTGTTCCAAACCACCTGAACCAGAAGCGGGAAAGGCTCTACGGCGTAAATGGCTGAGGTGGTGCGGTTGAAAGGACCAAACCCTACGGATGTGGCCGGGGCCAAGCAAGGGGGGGGAGGGTCTGGTATGTCAGCTCTCCAGAGCTTGATAAACTGAGATTAAACCTGGGAATGGTCAGCCGGGGACACAGACAGCGGGGTTTAGAAGGGGAAGAAGCCCGAAAGACATCGTTGGTAGAAGGCAATGGAACACTTCTAAGGAACAAGATAGTATCCAAGAAGGGCAGTGCAAAAGGACGGACGTTCAAGACAAATACACACATACAGGACACGCACGCATACAGGAACCAGCTTAGCTGAGCAAGAAAATAAAGCATGCATAACACTTACAGAGGTACCGTGCAGCAGTCTTTCTTCCGCGGCGGTTCGGAATTTCTCGTTGGGGTGGCCAGTGGACATCGGAGGTGTTCTGTTGGATTCCAGTACTCGAACTTACACTGTGTGTGCTGAGTCTCTTGTCCCTCTAAGCTGTGCTGGGTTTGTGCATGGTGACAAAACCGAAACGATGGATGGGCACCGATTTTTAGATGCATAATCCACTGGTAATCACCCAGTCGCCCGTTCCGACGCCGCTGTTAAGCCCGAGGCTTTCCATATGCAGCCAGAGCATCCCGTTGCTGATCGTTCTCTGCTGATCGAGCATGTTTGTCTTTTTGACTCTTAGGCAGTGCCTTCGGCCTTTGCATATTCCCGTCGGGAAGGGCGATGCTGAGAATGGAACCGAATGGCGGAGAAGACGACGAGGAGAGGGCACTACGATGCTGCGGAGGGATGCATTTGCTTCGATTTGTTGGTAATATTTATCTATAGCACACGGGGCTCTTCTATCACAAGTTGTGTGTCTCGTTGTCGTTCAACCGAGTACAACGGTTCATTGCGTAACGACGTGTGTTTTGGAGGCAGCATAACTCACCACCGTTGAAACGCCCTCACTTGACTGAAAAGGACAGCTGAGGATTTACCATGGAGGAGTTAAGAGGACGCGGTAAATGGCGCGAATCCCTACCTCACCAGCATGGATCAGCGGGAAGGCTAGTTTAAGTTTTCCGTACCCGTTGTGAGGCCCGTGGGAAGGAATTAATCAATTCGTACCAGCGTATTTTAAGCTTGGTTAGTGCACAAGATCCAGAATCAACTTCGCACAGAGGCAAAGGGCACACTTGATGGGGCACAGACAGAGGGAAGAGGGCAATCAAGGTCAGACCGGATCAATCTGGGGATATCATCGGATTTCGGAGGATGAGCGTTAGTTACGACATTGCTTACCCTTACACTTTGCTGTCTGGGGGGTTGTCCTTCCGTCTCTTCTCCCAGTTGGGGTCAATACCTGACCGGGTGGCCAAAGTACGCACTCGACCGCCCGGGAAAGTGGGCGGAAAGAAGCATACAAAAAGTAGGTGAATGCTGTGCACAGTGGAATCAACATAATTCGGTCATTATTGCTTACCCGAGATACCACGCACAGCCGCCACACCCCCGACTTCCAACAGTCTGTGGACTCTAACAACATGTTGGATTCTTCGCAAGCGCGGGATCGATCTCCGCTTACTTCTCTTCGTCAGACCGGCGAGATCGGAAAGGTAAGGACAGGCATTCGGACAATTATTGTTGCAAAAAACGACGGTCGAGAGATGATGGATCGACGGGGGGCAAAGAGGAGTATGTTCGCGGCGTAGAAACAGTAACAGCCACAAAATGTACGCGGCTCAGGGAGGTATATACGACAGGGAACACGAAAACCAAAAGGATAAAACGAGGAGATGATGAAGATGAAGAGGGATCCAAGAGAGAAGAGGGGAAATAAGAAGTTAGCAAGACGAATATTACGTACAGCTCTTGCTTCTTTGGTGATTGAGCGCTCCTTCCCATCACAGATTGAAGATGTGTTTCAAAGCTTAGCAGCACCTTCCTTACGACTTCAGCTTTGAAAGTTCGATATGGCTTCCAGAAAAAAAGTGCTCCTTCCCTTTTGTCAGCGTCACCGAGTTGCGATTGCATCGGCCATTCGGTTTGGCCGGGACTCAGAGTCGGCCGACGGCAACTTGCTCCGCCGACCGGACAACGACCGATGGCCGTAACCCGAAGTCTTCGGGTTACCCCCCGAACACACCGAAACCAGCTGAGGCAATTGAGGTTGCCATCCTTAGCGAGCCTCTGACAGTTACTAACTCCAGGCCAACTTTCGTGATCGTATTGGGCTTCCAGGTGTGAGGCGGTTTTGCTCTGTCTTGTAGCTCTTCATTGATGGGACTTTGCATGATATTTCATCGCTTTCCGCAACCATGGTTTATCTACAGAGCACTAGGCACCCAGAAACCCAACACTGGAACACGCCAGGCACGAAAAGGGAGCATCAACCACAAGCTTCCGTTAGCCAGGCACAAGTCAGAGGCACTTCTAGACGGCGGTTTCTGGACTATCAGGCCGGTTCCAGAAGGTCGAAAGAGCTTATAGGTGGCGTCCTCAGGCACGTTATAGGGGAATACACCCCTGAATTATCAGATCCCTAAACGGTATAATGTACGGTACAGTGTACCCCGTCCTAGGGAAGTGCGTTGAGCGCTCGTACTAGGTACCTTAGGAAGTCTGACGTGCTTGCGACACTTTTGTCTCTCGCGTGCGTGGTTCCAGTACTTTAGCATCGTCACCAAACATACGTGTTTGCAATGTACAGGTGACTTCGTGCAGAATTTTTGGGCCCGGTGGCAAGCAAAGGTGTCGAAAAAGGACGTGATCGTGGCGGGTTCCTCCGCCTTCCCCCGATATGCGAGAGAAAGCCCGCAAAGAAAACAGGAAGAGAGAGAAAGCAAAAGGCAAATGCAAACCACCCACCCACCCCCAGCAGTCTTTGGCTGCCCTCTTGCTATTGGCAGGAAAATCATGCGCCAAGTACACGAAGATGGGGCTTGACCAAGAAGACACGCGGCAAAAAGGTTTGGGCGATTGGTTTTCTTTTGATGGTGCTCTTTGCCCCCCTCTTTGATGTCTCTTCTCCCCCCCCTTCCCCCAAGGAAAAAAAAACCACGGAACCGCACACTGGCAGCCAATCATTCGTGGCGAGATACGGGCGTCCATAAGCTGTGATGGGCGTCGAGACTAAGCTGAATGTGGGAGGGACACCCGCTAACCATCGAGAGACACAGAGGCCGGGGCATATCGATTATCGATACCTGAAAGACCGGGTATATGGAGGTCTGGGCCAGCCCTAGGCCTAAGCCTCACATTTTTCTGGTTGTCAAAACAGAAGAGCAGAAGTACGAGCGAGCGTCCTGTTTCTGCGATGAACCATGACTACTCCGCAAGCTGAAGCTGGATATCGGGGGATAAAGCGGGGGAAAGAGAACCAGGACCTCAGGATTCAGAATCCCACTAACCGCATTCTGTACAACTCCCAGAAATAGTCTCTTCTTTTCCTTTCTGATGTCTTCCGTGAGCTCGAGACAGAGAAAGCTTGGGCCAGGCTATAGCACTCTCGAACTATGCCCCGTCCCGTGAACCTCTCTCAAACCGTGTGTCTGTTTTTTCTCCGTTGGATGGACTCCCTGTCGATATCTGCCTCAAGATAATGAACGGGCAGCAGCGTTTACCCCCCCGCCGCCGTGGCCAAGCTCGGAAAATCTCAAATGAGCGGTGAGCTTCTGAGACGAGGTTCTGGCTGTTTCTGATACTCCGAAGCATGTGTACTATCGGTAAGGTCAAAATTTTCAACCCTCCATTTCATCCGATAAGGATATCGAGAAGTATCTTTTTTATAGGGCTTTTAGCGCTACTTCTATGGGGGTCCAGGAACCGAGCATACACCCCCCCTGCTTTGTATCCTGCCTTGACTCTTCAATTCTTGAAGGCATTCAGGGAAGCCAGCACCAGAGCCCAGCGCGGAAGTCAGTACCAGAGCCCAGCTACCGTACTCCACGCCTGCCAAAACTCGGACACCCCCCTCTCTCTCTCTCTTTCCCTCTCTGTGTCTCTCTCTCTCTTTCCCTCTCTGTGTGTCTCTCTCTCTTTCTCTCTGTGTGTGTATGCGTCTCTCTCTCTCTCTCTTTTTCTCTCTATGTGCGTGTCTCCCTCTCTCTCTCTTTTTCTCTCTGTGTGTGCCTCTCTCTCTCTCTCTGTCTCTTTCTTTACGGACTTGGTTTCGTGTAGCGCCTGTTTTATAGGAAAAAATTGTTTGGTAGGAAGAAAGTTGGTTGGTACGAAGGAAGGAAAAAGGAGAAGAAGAAGAAGAAGTATNCCGTACTCCACGCCTGCCAAAACTCGGACACCCCCCTCTCTCTCTCTCTTTCCCTCTCTGTGTCTCTCTCTCTCTTTCCCTCTCTGTGTGTCTCTCTCTCTTTCTCTCTGTGTGTGTATGCGTCTCTCTCTCTCTCTCTTTTTCTCTCTATGTGCGTGTCTCCCTCTCTCTCTCTTTTTCTCTCTGTGTGTGCCTCTCTCTCTCTCTCTGTCTCTTTCTTTACGGACTTGGTTTCGTGTAGCGCCTGTTTTATAGGAAAAAATTGTTTGGTAGGAAGAAAGTTGGTTGGTACGAAGGAAGGAAAAAGGAGAAGAAGAAGAAGAAGTATCTGTGGAGATGATTTTTAGCTTTGATTAAAAAGAGTACCTTAGGGCTAGGGTTTAAAATTAGGTTTGGCGCCAAGACGTGTGAAAACATACCGTTGTATGCCAGTAGTTTGTCTGGGTGTCACAGAGCGCGACCAGCAGTTCAATTCTGCTGAGAGACACCGGGCAACCTCAGAGAAGAAAAACAAACAAAAGCAGGCGAGGGCTGTTCAGGGCAACATCGGGCAGAATCAACCTTGTCGATACCCACGCGCAAAGCTGGGGGGACCACCAGCGGCAGCACCAGCAGCAACAGCAGGAAGAGGAGGAGCTCGATCCATCGTTGCTAAACACCTGAGATCGGGGGAACAGTGGCGCCGGGCCAACTTGGTATGCCGGAGGAAAGTGGCCTCGTGGCGTTTGTTCTTTTCTTTGCTTTTTTCCTGTTTGTCCTGAATTGACAAAAAGCACGCACGTTGGCCTCAGGACGCAAGACTTTCCAACCGCCCGCTCATTCTCGCCTCGCCCCGCCTCGTCTCTGGACCTTCAACCCCCGCAGTTTTGAAGATGGGATGGGACGGACACACGAGGACTACCGGAGAGGGCCACACAAGGAAATACCGGTAACCCGAGAAGAAATGGGGGTCACAGTAAGCGGAGCACAAGTGTAGTGTGCTGTACTGTACATGTAGACACCAGTACAACCTGGGCCTGTAGTATTAGTATTTTTGCGGAGCCACAAGAGGGAATTTGTGAGTGCGGTGAAAATGGGAAGAGAGAGAGATAGAGAGATAGAGGACGCAAAAGACCCTTGATAGGTCTCTCTATCTTTACGAGTGGTAACACGGGGAAAGCTCAGCTTCTCAGCATAACTCTTTCGAATTTGGGAAGAGCTTACTTCCCAAGATCCAGGATGACTTTTTGAGGCTGGCTGGCAACGGCGGGTAAGGATCTTCCCCTCCCCCCTCCTCCGCTTCCCCCTCTCCTCTCCCCCACCACCACCATCCAAGTATCACAAGCACATACACACACACAGAGAGAGAGAGCCTCGTAACCGCGCACAAAGATACCCTCCCCCCCACTCGAATCAGACCAGAAGTTCCCCCGTCCAACGCTGAAAGTTATATGTGTCTTGTGTCCTTGTACGGTGCTGCCGCGATATCCCTCGCTCTCTTCCCCTCCTCATCGGCGAGCTTCGACTGTACAGTACAGTACTTATACAGATGTACTTCTTCGCATTGAGACAGATCGAACGAGACTCTCGCCAATGCCGTGAGGAGAGGGGGAGAAACCCCGGACCGGACTGGGTGGAGGAGGCACAGATCATCTAGCCTGGGGAGGGACATTTGATAGTCGCAAGAGCTGAATATAGTATACAGCACAGGCTAAAGCTCCAAGTGCTAACCCTTGTCGATGGAGTCGGGTTCTTCCTCAAGCTAAGCAGTATATCACACCTACCTAAGGGTTCTTTCTCTAAGCGCCAGCCAGCCAGCTCTTCTAGCTTCCTTCAATATCACACCTCGCCTCGTCTGCTAGACTTTCCACATAGGTAAGAAGTCGAGATCGGCCAAAGCTTCCTCCCCTCTTTCTCTCCACGATTTGTCCCCCCCCTTCCCCCCGTTCGACGATCAGCTTTCGTATCGATTGTTGCTGAGGCATTTCATGCAGACCGGGGGTACTTTTCTTTTCTTTTTCCGACATCTGCATCACGGGAGAAGGAAAAGAATCAAGGGTACTTTACAACCTCTTGGAGTGATCATGCCTCTCGCTCTCTCTGCAACGCGGACCGGACCTGAGACGTCCTCGTACTGTAATGTACACCACCGGCACGTATCAATGCACAAGCACGTCCAAAACGAACCGCACCGGGGATCCGTCCCTCGCCCTACTTTTTTATTTATTTCATTTTTTCTTTTCTTACGAAAGGATATTATATGCACTATTCCTTTCTGGCCGTCTCCTGCAGAGCCACTCAACCTGCATATTAGCAGCAATCCTCTTCCCACGCCAGACTGCATCGAGACTAACGGGCCTGTTCTCAGGACCACAGCGGGGACACACACACACACGCACACACACACACACACACACACACACACACACACACACACACACACGAGACATGCCATACAGATGCCAGACACACACATGCTACCACATAACCACCGCAACACCTGCTCACACCGCACAATACAACACACCAAAGACGAGAGAGAGAGGGCCAAGAGCTGCTTTGGATAGTGTGACCTGTGGGACAAGTGGGAAGGGAGAATCTAGAACGATATGCACCAGGAGCAGCGGGAGGAAGAAGGGAAAAAAACTTTTCCTGCTGGTCGGGTGTTGTGATGCGAAGTTTTTCTTTTTCTTTCTTCTCTCGTCTCTCCAGTATAATCCTCACCCGCTGCGTGAAGATCCCATCCCCGTTCCCCTCCTCCCCCCTCCTCCCCCCTCATGTAACGTCGAGAGAGAGCCGGTGTTCTGTAACAGATGTGGCTCTCAACATAGTTACAGTACGCTCCATTCTCACATCTACTCTACAGAAATATGAGAGCTGTATATTGACTGTCCAGTACTGTGCATGTGAGGGGGTGGAAATTGGACCACCACGCGATAGAGAGGCAAAGAAGTTTCAGAATACCCGTTCCCAAGCCCACATCTTCCCCTCCCTCTTCCTCTTCCTTGAATCCAGGCTTGCTCTCTCTCGGCTGTGATCTGTATCCCGCTCTCGCTGTCTCCTCCAATCTGATACTCGCCCAAACAAAACAGTTTGCCAACTCCTCCCGATCGCCCTCCACCGCTTGTTTGCTCTCTCCCCACGTCCCTCCATCTATAATCTCCCCTATACATATAGTGGCACCCAGGCGATATAATAGGACGAGCGTCCTCTCTCGTGATACTGCTGTGTTTTCGCCCCCTCTTCTTTTCCTGTCTTCTCGCCCCACCGCCTTTTCACACGCTCCCCCTGCTCCTTGCATATCGTCGCTCTGTTTGTTCGTCTCTTCTCAGAAAATCTTGGACGAGCTAATGCATCAGCACCACTTTTTTATTATTTTCTCTTGCCTTTTGAATTTATCTTCTCTCTCTCTCTCGCTTCCCCAGTTGTCCCTCTTCCGATTGGGGGTGTGGGTGGTATCTCTTCTCTTCATGCGCACCTCGCATGTAATGCTTGCATCGACCTCGTAAAGAAGTATCCCCCCCGTATGGAGGTCGTGGAATCCGGCCGCCAACACACAGCACGTTTTTAACGTTCAGGGCTGCAGAACATGCTTCATGCTGGCCACCGTTGTAGGTCGCGTACACTCTCCACGACGCCGGGATTTTTATCTATTTCCTGGTCGTGCTTGTTTTGATTTCGTCTAAACGAAAAAAGGAAGAAGCATGCGGCAGAAAACAGGAATAATAACATGCAATCGTCCCCGGCAATCCACCGTCTTGGCCCGAGACGCAGGTGCGTCGCTGCTCATGCACGTTGAGATTTGAGACCCGGTTGCCAGGCCAGGCGGGCGCTGCCTGCACGCCTGCGTTCTGTTTGTTTGCTTGTTGACGCTTTTCGGCATGGCCAATCTTGCCAGGGTCCTCGTGTCGGCATGAGATGGGTGCCAAAGTTGTGTGAGAGAAGAGGTCGTGGAGCGGGTGCTGTAAGTTAGGGTCCGATGATGATGCTAGGGTTAGGGTTCGTTCCACGGTGTCATGCACTCAACAGGGCGAAAAAGGTGCCTTCAATTTGGTGTAGAAATGTGTAGGGAAAAGGACAGAAATAGCTCTCAAGAAAGAAAAGCACATATGGTAAAGTAAATACATCAGATACTGCAAGCCACGTATAATTCACCTTTTAACGATTGACGGAAAGAAAAGAAAAAGAGAAAAAAACCCCCAAAGCTAAGTTTTCTGCCCCTCACCTCCCTCACTCCATCCATTCACCCTCACTCAAAACAATTGGCCCGGCATCTCAGGCTCAGGCTTGACGTTATCCACCCCAAGCTGGTACCCAGCGGAGCACCGGCCCACGAGGGACAGGCGGTACGGCGCAGGGGCGGCGGTCTCAAAGGCGATGCGCATGCTGTGCTTCAACCAGAGCGGCGCGGCGCCGGCACGCGGCCGGCCGGGGCACGCGCAGCTCGCGGCACACGTCGGAGGGGGGTGGCATTGGCAGCCGCGGCGGCGTCGGGCCGCGCGTACCCGTTTCACTTTGTGCGACGCGCCGGCATGGTAGGACTCGTTGGCCGCCCGCAGGTGCCGGTCCCGCGGGATCGGGCTTCTGCGCGGTGTCCAGCGCGATTGATTGCGCCCCGAACGAGAGCTGGCGCGGCGGGCCGTCGCTGGCCGGTACGGTGATCTTCCGCGCGTGTTGGCGAACCACACCGCGGCGGTTGCGTCGCCGCCCGCCCAGGTGTCTGTGTTTGGCGCGCACGTCGAGGTCGGCCCGGCCGTGAGCACTGTGGCCACTGTTACTGTTGCTGTTTCGGTGGAGGCCGACGGCCGGGGGGCAGGCTCGGACGGATGGGCCCGGAGGTGGTGGACGGAGGCGGGGATGACGAGTAGGGAGAGGAGGAGGTGGTGGTGGGGGAGGTTGAGGACGAAGCGGAGGGGGGTAGCGGAAGGGCGAAGCCGAAAGTTGACGGGGTGGTGGGCTCGGGCGTAGGGTTCGGAGGCGGCGGGGTGGTCGCCGTGATTGCGCTCCGGAAATTGAAGCACGTGCAAGGCGCTACTAATCCGGTCGATGGCCGTCACCGTGCCGCAGTTCTGCACAAACGCCGACACCGACGTTGGCACCGCCGCCAGCGTGGTCTGCAAGGCTGTGGGCTTTTGGGGGAGGATGGACCAGCGGCCTTGCCGTCTTGTCGCTTTGTTATATATACGAAGGGCTGGTGCTGCGACGCTGCAACCGACTGATCCTATTCCACGGGAAAAGCAAATGTCTCCGGTGCAAGCGCTTGGGGACGATGGACCCCGGATAAAATGCCTCGTAACCACTACCAAGAAATGAAAAATAAAACAGCTCATCCACAGTCTTCCGTGGCTTTCAGAAGTATCTTTTTGTGTGGTCTTGTGTGTTGTTTTCCACCCAAGGCAGTGTTCGACCCCTGGCAGGATTAAAATTCGGCGCAGACTCCGAGTGTTGGGATCCCGATTTGGGCCGCCTTTTTCTCTACAAACTGGCAGAGATGTCTTCTCTGGTGGAGTGGCATTCGCAGTCATTGCTGTTTTGGTCGATATATCATGGATTGCTATGACAGGAACAAATTCCATCTTTTTCTGCCAATTTTGCACCTTTTCAAAGTATTGTGAAGTCCGACTTCGCGGCAATGATAGGGGAAGCGATTATACATAGAGACGCCCAGCCTTACGGCTAACGACAGTATGTGAAGATGATACTTTTCACTGCTCACCGTGCTCTCGACTTCCTGTGTCCCTCTGGGCTTCCACCAAATCCAACTCCGACCAGTCATGAAGGTTGATAGCCAGTTTTCCGTGGCCGCGGCTACGCTAGCCGCGCTGTTCCCAGGTCCCGTGTCTTGCGTCCGGCATCCCGCAAGAAGCGCGCCAACTCATTCGGCGACAGGATCCTCCCGTGCGCCACGAGGACAACTGCCTACAAGCATTCGTCAATACAGATCGGCTCACTGCGGCGTCTAGCCTATGTGCATCCGTCCTGAGAATCGTGTCGTACAGACAGAGGCAGAGGATTGAGATACGGGGGTTGGAGGTGGCTCAAAGACGCGCTCTGGAACTAGCTCGACGAGATTTACTGCATACTGGCATCAGCTTCCACCCCGCCGTAAAGCCGGACACTTGGGACGTGAACGTACTCTGCAGACCAAAGATCGATCGTAGTAAACGTCCGCTGCCACAACCAGAATCATCACTTCAACAAGACCCTAACCCTAACAACTTCGTCCATCATCATCGTGCCTTGAACTGGCATCCGCATCCGAAGACAGTAACCAGAGAAAGTACACTCCAGTACCACACCCGCCTTCCCCAACCAACCTACCTCATCATAATCCATCCCCCCCTTTCTCTTCATCCCACGGTGTACACCCGGACTCTACAAAGTTGAGCGCTGTGCCGAGACGTGTGCACCAGTAGCACACTCCAACGCAACCACAGCAAAACTACGCAAGACACAACAGCCGGGGGGTTGAGGCCAACCTCGCCAACCTGCCGAATCTGCACCACGTCATGCGTGTGTGTCCATGCGGCCACAGGAAACGTCAGGACCGTCCCGTTGACACATGAAAGAGAGACCGGTTACCACGGCAAACCTCCTAAAGAAAAAAAAGACAGACAGACAGACAGACAGACAGGCCGTTGCTGCGGCCCCGCGGGCCACCCGACGCCGACCTCCCGAGAGGCGAGGGGCATGAAGAGCGGGGGTGGGTGGTAGCTGGCAGCGGGAGCGGTCGCGTCGTGGGTTGACAAGACAGAAACCCCCCCCCCCGGGACCACAGATAAACGAGAGTGTATCGAACCTACTGGCTCGTGCGCGCCGCAACACACAGCACCCAGGAGAGAGCGGGAGACAAGGGGCACAACCGACAATCTTCGCCTACGCAGGTCGCACACATCGCGGCCGCGGCGAGCCTTCCCGCGCGACCGACTGCTGCGGCCGGGGCGGCCGGCTTTTCTGGCCGCACCCCCCCATTTTTCAGCCTCCTCGTACGAGCTACCGGGTTTCCCCTCATCAAGGACCGGGGGGAGGGGGGGGGG
>LNGL01000010.1:46248-61524 GCA_001510565.1 Knoxdaviesia proteae | reverse complement strand
GGGGGGGGGGGAAAAAAAAACAAACAACCAGAATCGATTGGGAAATAAGCCATCTACAAGGAACGGAGCTCTTGAAGATTCGTCAGCTGTGTATTTGGTTCGCCTTGAACAGCCAGCCACGGGTTCTCTCTCCCCGCACTGCAAACCCCTGTAACCCTAACATCGTACACCATTCGCAAAGGTCTCCCTCCCGACCAAGCTATCCGACAGCTCACCGTCGCCCCATGCACGAAGACTGGCCCTGTTTGAGACCGACTCGTCAGCTCCCGGCCCATGTCGACTCTCTCTTTATTTTATTCAATTTTTTTGGGGGAGGGGAGGGGATGGGGAATAGAAGATGTCCCGTCGTTCCCCCCACCGTTCTCGACCCGATAGGACCAACACACCGGCCGGACAAAACGGAACAGGGCGAAGAAAGGACAAGTCTCCCACCTCCCCAAAGAGAGAGAGGGCCTTTCCCACAAGAACAGGAAAAAAGAACCAAGTGCACATTGCGTCCGGATACCACGTCCTCCCTCCCCCAAACCCGCACATTCAGCCGTCCCGTCGCATTCTTTCCCCTGTCGTCTGTCTTCCAGCGCAACGTGGAACCAATCACTATGGCCCATTTCTCCGCCCTGCAGAAACCCCCTTCTCTCTCTCTCTCTCTCTCTCTCTCTATGTGTGTGGGTGGGTGGTATACGGATGACCGAGCTGCTGCCGGGATCCAGTCCACACATTCACACACACCCGCTTCAAGAACCGTCCGCTCGCGCCCTGAGTTATGCCGCTGTGATAAGTTCTTGTCGGCGTGCGTGCTGGCCTGCAGAGGTCCTGCAGATGCCAGCCGACTTTCGCTTGCGGAGGTCGCTGATCTCGGTGCCTCACAGCTTTCTGCGGTTTTTGGGTCTGCATGGGTTCGGCGGTGCTGATTGCGGCCCTACGGGTACGAATCGTGTTTGGGGTGATAAGATAGAGAGAGCGTGAAGATGGATGTGTGATCGGTTTGCATCGCGTTTGTATTGTCTCGTTTGCTTGTGCTGTTTCGAAATGCAAACTGCCCTCTTCTCTCTCTGTCTGTCTCTCGGCAAACCCGTTGACACCGACAAACACCAAGGCCACAACGGGAGAACACCCAAGGCTCCTCCTATGGACACACCACCCCGTCGCAGCTGATTCCCTCGTGGGGAACCACGCCAGCACCAAATGCCAAATCCCCTTCGACCCACACACACACACACACACACTCTCTCTCTCTCTCTCTCTCTTGATCATCCACCGCCGTGACCTGATACCATTCGATCGCCCAGACGCCCAACATGTAAATCACCAGGCGCACACCACCCACTCCCATACCATTTGCATATGTGTGTGTGTGCCTCGCTGTCCAGGCCCAACGACAGAGCAAGCCGCCCGCTGCATTTGAATCAAAGTTGCCACGTCTTCACTGCGACTCCCACACCGAAATGACAAAAACAGATTTTGAAAATCCTACCCTCGCGCTCCAGCCCACGCCAGTGCATATCTGCAAGGACAACCCACACGGATCACCGTAACCCTAGACCCAGTCATAGCTAGCCACATGAGCGACTAGATGGGGACATACAGAGAGAGCGAGAGCGCGCGTGGGATGGATACCTCCTTCAACATAGACAGGTCACCTCTGGGTACCTGTACGTGTATGTAGCCTCTCACCGTATGCCACTCTGGGAACCATGTAGCCTGCAAACGGGGCAGACACTGTGCATTTCGCTAGATACACATGAGACCTTTTGACGCAGGCACTGGCACACTGGCTCCAGTTTCTGCCCAACATCGACCTGCGCAAGCTGGACTCCCTTGGAAATCGCTTATTGGCACACGCCAACTGTCGATTTCTTCATTGGGTTGCATCGCCTTGGCGGACGTCTGGTGGTTCACCCTTCCCCCTCCAAAGAAGAAAAACCACCCTGACAGCCGCTGACTGCCAACACTTCATCACATGGTGCAGCTTGGGAGCCGTGATGTATGGGTGTTCGGTGTTGGCGCGCGCTGTGGGGGATACATCCCACTCCACGTCCCGGAGAATGTGCGTGATCTGCAACCGCCATATATGACTGGACTTTGCCGCACTGCCTGCGATCTCGTGTCCATGCTGTCCGTGTAAATGCTTGGGAGGAGGACGAGGAGGGAGTTACGCGCAAGTTTATCGTAACTGTGAAAGAACATACCATAGATATAGTGGTTGTGGATGCGACAGCACCGCCTGCCGGGGGTAGATTACCGTCCCAATAAATCTCTCTGCAAGCAAGATAGATTGAACTGTATGAGAACGGCACACCATGCAAATGACCTAGGCAGTGTCATCCCGCTCTGAGCTTCGGGAGATCTCTCCATTCCTTGGTGGCAAAATTTGAGAGGGCCTGATGAGCGAGATCAAATGCCGTACTCAACAGCAGCACACATATACCTGAGACATGATGAAGTCTGTCCTGGGTGACAGAGGTGGTTGTTTCTCTGGTAGCCGTATCGTACAACAAACCAGAGTATTGCCGTAACCGGTGGATAGAGAATCCCAAGGATAAACTCCGAAGAGACGAACAAGACACGCTTCTAGACGGATGAGTTTACACTTTGGCCTGACAACCATGACCCGGGACTGTTAGTTTCCGTCTGGACTTCCATGGACTTCTGGGAAAGGCTTGGACACCGTTGATGAGGTAAAGTTGCGAGGTTCAAGTCGCTTGTTCACACTTCGGACAGCATGAATTGAGCGACATCGCTAGCCCGGCCTCACGACGATGACAGTACTTTTGCACGAAAGACCAAATGAGCGAAACCAAACGACCGAGAGTTTTCACGTCGAATTTATGCGACTGATGTTGGGAGCTGACGTCTCGTCTTCTCTGAAACAAGTTTCGCTCCGATCTGTCAAGCAGCTTGTGAAGATAGATCATCGATGATAACGACCAATGCGCCGAAAATCCCCGAGTTCTGACATCCCGATATGACCGCCAAAAACAAGGAAAACAGCAAAGAGATATACTATTTGGCAGTATATTGACGGTATACATCTTGGAATGACGTGCGTGTGCCGTTCCGCGTTCTAGGTTGTGATCACTCGTATTTGAAGAGGTATGTTTCACTTCACCTTCGCGCCTGTCCTCATGTCGTCATGAGACAAACCTGATCCAAAGGAGATTATCCGGAACACTTGAACAATCTTCCATCAGCTGGAAGCTGATATGGAAGCCTTTGGCTATTACCTCCTCGCTTGTTCGTGGCGAGTGTGCATCAACAGGAGGGTCATCAATATCCGGGAATGCCTTCGCAGGGACCCAAGGAATTGCTCAACCGGGAATGAGGTAGTGTTGCTAGTCACCCGTGATGCGCTGCGAGACAAGAACCACAAGCTATCTTCAGAGCGAAACCCTTCCTTGTTCTTTGATATAATTTCTTGATATAATTCAAGATTTCGTCGGGGAGTGAGAGGGGAGGAACCAGGCGTGTCTGACCAGCATCAATGAGAGAAATGCAGAGAAAAAACGAAAGACAAACCAGGCACGTCGGGCACAGCTCGTCGTAGCATAGACATTCTGTATTAGACGGATGCCTAGATAGCCTTGGGGATGTTTGTGGCAAACATGATTCCTGCTGTCACCCACCGCCGCATCGCTGTTAGGTATACCTTGTTCAACCCTCAAAAGGACATTGTGGGAAGCGGCGGAACGTTCTTTTCTTCCGACAAACCCCGGCCGAGCCCTAGCCCCGAAATCGCACCACGGTCTGTTGCGTTGACTGAATATGAAGGAGGATGCTGTCAAGCAGGAAGGCAGGGGAGTGTCCCTCAGAATAGATGAGTACGCACGGGAGCTGCGGCGTAGAGAGTAAGAATAAGCCAGACCGGAGACAACAACCGGGGTGGTCTATAATGCTCCGGATGGCACGACGGGAACAACATATGTACAGTATGTGATTGAGTGACCAGATAGTTGCATTTCGAGAGGGACTGGAGCCTTGATGCACGATTAACAGACGGAGACCACAGTAGAAAATGAGGATCGGGGGCCTGCCGGAGGACTTACATACATGTGAACTGTAGATTCATGCCAACTGCTGGTGATCACGACCCCGACTGATTTCGACTGTGCTTACCTGAACGACGAATTCCTTCTTTTTGGGTTGTGAACGTGGTGCTGGCCCGCGTCTAACCCCGATGATGGGCAGTCCACGCGGGATTAGAAGATGCCAACCGAATCGAGTCCCTATATCGGAGCAGGGCGAACTGACTCGACATACAGAAGAGAGATTCCGCCGAAAGATGAGCCTCATCGGCCTCCAGTCCCAGAGAAGAGATTTTCATGCTGGTGAAGAACTGAACCTTGTTTGAGCAGGGATGAGTTTGCCATGGACCTAGTCCAGGTATTCATAGAAAACCCGAGAAGAATGGATGCGACCAAGCCAAGAACTTCGAAAGAGAGAGGCTCAAATAGACAAACAAAACAATATGCATTTGTTCCCTATCTTCCAAAAATAGGATAAATGGTCCATATGCTGGCTTCCGCAAGTCCATTTGGCGGTGCACTGACGGATCTGATCGGGCGGCGCACGCAAAGCAACTTAAGGTCAAGATTTCAAGAGAAGGGTAGATGGGAAGAGGAAGGAGATTGGCCTTGTTTCACAAGAGCTGTTGTTTGGGCCCTTTGACTTGCTTGGATTTTTGATCCTGTGAGGGATCGCGTGTGTTTCCTACGATAGCCACAATAGCCACACCAAGGGTGAACGTTTTCGGGGAGACGTATTGAGGCTTGGAGGACGAAACTATTTCCATCGCGGCTGGCGGGCCGGAGCAGGACTGTAAGTAGTGCCGGTGAACCAGGTGTGTCCATGTCAGCATGAATTTCAAGGACGGTCTAGCCTGGGTTCAGTGATGATTATCTTGACTGGGAAGTTTATGCACTTTACATATGATTAGTGCACGGGTGCAACGTAATGTAATGCAGGGAGAACATCTGGAACCATCGGACGACAATCCTGGTAGAAATGAGAGGAAGATTCTGGGTTCCTTATACACCCACCATAGATGGAGTTAGTTAGCCGGAGGATTTATTTTATCTTATGGATGAGTAGTTGTCGAAAACACGAATGCTTGTGCACATCCGTACAACAGTAAGAACAGAGACATATTGGCCGTTTGTGCTTACCTGCTGGGATATCTCATTCGAGACCATGGAAGCCCTGAAGCTGTAGCCTCGTGGTGTGTCACGACATCGCCATAAGCGACACACTGGACTGAACCAGGCCGGCTTTGGAACCGGAGGGAACCGACAAAGTCTCAAATCCGAGTCAGTAGAGTGTTGAGATTGTCGTCATACTCTGAATATTTCAGACTGGCGGGAAAGACGAGAGGAGTGCCCCAGGCAAAGTGAGTTACCAGGGGGAGATGGGGACCCTTGAAGATGGATTATCCCAGACAAAAAGCGAGAGACAAAATCTGGTGTGAGGAGAATCGGCCGAATGAAAGAGGGCAGAATGAGGCACAAGAAGCTGGGAGAGGAAAACCATTGGAGATGATTAGGGTTTAACCCGATGAGGAGAGGACGGAGAGAGAGCATAGGGGAATGGGAAGAGGGAAAAGAAGAGGAGAGAAGAGGAGAGAAGAGGAGAGAAGAGAAGGAGAAGAGCATGGAGGGAGGGAGGATATGAGACAAACCTGTGGTGTGGGCTTTACCGTTACACCCACCATCGCCAAAGGGAAATATTAACGCAATGGTTGCGACCTACCAGGACACACAGCGAAACCATGGGTGAGACTGATAGAACACTATCAAGCGAAGTTTGAGTGGGTGGCTCCTGCCCCAACAGAGAGAGGAAGGTCAGAAGGGGAGTTATGAAGTGGTGCCTTCCTGTGTCTGTCGGTGGCTCCTTCCCTGGAGCGTGGATATCGTCGGTCGCGTGCCTTGGGATAGGTAAAATTTGACTGTCAGAAGGTGTGTGGACCGGGGCAGCTCCTTCCCGACATTTGAACAACGTGAGTGCATGACCTATCGGTGGGAGTCGTCGTCGGCTCTTTCCCTTTCGCTTGAGCTCCCGTGGGGAGGGGTGACAAAGCTGCGATAAGAATACGTACAGTATTTAAGTCGAGTCGAAGCCTTTTTGCGACAAACGAGGAAGGCGGGTGGAAGTCTACTGTACAGTGCCTGATGCCTTCCGCAGACAACGAGAATTACGTGTAGCTATTTCACAAGCATGACTTTATATGGCTGATCTACTAGTTTCTATGCAGAGTCGATCATGGAACATGGCAGGTGCGATATGCGAGGAGGGAGAGAGGAGGGAGAGAGGAGGCAAGATATGCCGGATCTAGGGTTTAGACCCTCATATGCAGGAACCGCTCTTTCACTCCATCGGCGTGGCACAATTAAGTTGTTCCGTATTAACGTTGCATGGCGTCCACTTATGCAGAGTCGCAGAGTCGCAGACTACGCAGCAGCGCAGAGAGTCAAACCCATGAACCACGCATGTTGAGAAACCCTGGGCCTGTTCCCTTTTCCGCCAAATTACCACCGTGTATGTGCAGTAATTAGTAGCCTTTGGATGCAGTTTCTGCTCCCTTCTTCCTGATTCGGTGTGTGTGTGTGTGGGATGTTTTTGGAACGGACTGCTTGAGGCGTGACAAACGATTACTAACTGTAGACCAACCTCGCCCTCAGGTAGAGAGTCTGACAACACAACTCGCGTCTCAGACCGCCATTGTTTCTCGGCAGGCGAAGAAAAAGAAACCAGAGACGTGGCTTGAGGAGGAGAGGGGAGCTGGACCATTCTTTTTCCATGATTGTTGCTTCATACTGGTAGTGTCCGACATGGGGGGCGAGCAACACTGGTTGGCGTTATAACGTTGGCTTGTGAATGGAGACTTGCACAGCAGTGGGAATATATCAGGAGAGCAGTATCTGCCTTCTATTGGCCAGAGACAGTCCTGGTTGAGATGAGACTCAAAGAGAGAGCGACACGCAGAGGCAAATATCCGGTTGAAGGTTCATGTTGCAGTGCAGAGTCGCTCCGGTCCAGTTCCATAGACCATATATTGAAATGAGGGAAAGAGACCATACTGTACACTGCTGTTGTTCGCACATGACTCGTACGAAGATACAGCATGTATGGAGACCAGTCACATGTACAGTATAGATTAACAGAACACACTCTCAACCAGATGAAATGCGATCTTCAGGAGAGCCAGCCGGGCGAAATGGCCCCAAAAGCAACAACAGCCGATCCCTGATATGGCCCAGAGGCGAACGGGGCATCTTTGGAATCTTACTGGTCATAGCAAATACGGGGTCTCAGCCGGCCTGGCAAACAAAAAAAAAAAGAATTCGCCGCGACAGGCGGTCTTTGCTCTGACGGGGTCTTTTGCAACGCTCATTCGCTGCCGTGTTCCGTGGGTTTGAAGCTGCAGTGTTCCAGCCACAGTAGGACATTCACATAGGCATATCAAATGGCGGGAGACTTGCAGCTGGACTTGTGCTATCCATATCTTGAAGCGTCAGCCAGAATCTTCAAGCGAAGGCTCTGGATACGTCTGGTCCGAGTGGTACATGTACTGTACAGTACAGTACTGTACTGTACATAAAGTGGTTCGCAACTGGATCTCCGCTTTGGCTAGGGTTTTCCCTTCTCTCTTCTTTATTGGATTTCCATTCCATTGACGGTGGTCCCCCCCTGAAGTTGCTCAAATTGGCGTTGGCAGACCAGGGATGCGACGGCACACATGATGTCGACCTACCGTAAGCCATTTTGCTCTCTCTTCTTCTCTTCTTGATAACGGGGAACCAGAGTAGCAGTGGTATATTGCATTTTAAAAGCCACTAAGCCAGACACGGAAGTGACAGGACATATCACAGGTGCTCAGGTGAGGATGTAATATCAACATCACGGTCGCTGGAAGACACCGAGTTTGTACGGACGCTGGCCGAAGAGGAACGCTGGAACAGCTAAACGTACCTGTATATACATATGTACAAGTATACTATTCTGTACATACAGCAATACAGTATCTCGAGTATCTCTCAAGTTTCCAGAAAGGCCCGACAGCCCTTTTGTGCTGTCCAAAAATACGCTGTATAATACTCTCGGTGTAAGTACTGTACTTTGTCCGGACGGGATGGGGCAGAAAAGGGGTTTCTGCGGGACACAACTGTGGCTGTCAAGTGTGGCGGCAGACCCGAATCGGGACAGGATTTCATCCAGTTCACCAGAAACCTACGCGTTC
Source organism: Knoxdaviesia proteae (assembly GCA_001510565.1). Lineage (NCBI taxonomy): Eukaryota > Fungi > Ascomycota > Sordariomycetes > Microascales > Gondwanamycetaceae > Knoxdaviesia > Knoxdaviesia proteae. Next base: position 53,294 of record LNGL01000010.1, on the reverse strand, counting down.
TTTGTTCCTGCAATACTATCTGTGCTAATACAGGCCACTCGGGCAGTTATGTCTGGACTTCAGGTACACAGAGGGTTGAAAATACCCTCTCTGGCGGCCTTATACCTGCGCTGGTGTCCGTGTCTGAGTATCAGTATCAGTTCCCGTATAGTCCCTCTGGCGCAGCTGGTGATACTCCAGATACAATTCGCTATGGCCACTGTCTGTCTCATTGACACAAAAAAAGCACTGTGCGCCCGCAGTACAGCGCCATTTCTGTGCATAGTGGGCAGGCCCGAGCGTACAGGCGTTCCACTGCTCAACTCCAAAAGGGTAGCGCACGAACAGTGCTGACTGCAGCATTCACTTAGAGTGGGCTGTGAAATGGAGACACAGCAACGCGTAGGACATACAGTACGGTACTCGTCGACACTAGATACCTTCAGTTCGCGGTTCTTGTCTGGCGATGTCACCGTAGGAGCCACCCGAACACCCTCAAAATCACGTCTAGGGCCACCAAAGCGTACAACCCGGCTTCCTCCCAAGGTAATTTGATAGATGCACCGATCCAGTTTAGCACGTTCTTTGCCCTTCCAGTGCCTGGCACCAACCCAACCAACCCCCCAAAGTTTGGTAGCGTTGAACAGCTGCGTGTACCTGTAAGCGCAGACTACCTAGCTAAAGGAACATTGAGGGCCCTTCACCTTGTTCACCTCGAAGTCCGAATTGCTTCTCGGCTGGGACTAAATATTGGAGAGTTATAACCAGTATGTGCGGATCCTGACATACAGGAGCAACCGTACCGGTACATGGAAGGGGGCCTGGGACCCAATGGACCCAAGTCACTTTCGCAGCGTTTATACACGGAGCTGGTACAATCTCGAGGGCTTTAAAGTGCTGGTTTCCCACAATTCCAAGGTACCTTGTACTTTGTCCCTGTTTTCCCTTCTCCTGGAACTCCCCCCGTTTTTTCTTGTTTTCTCGGCCCCTGGCAAATTCTTTTTTTTTCTTTGTTTCCATCCAGGAGTTGCAGCAAGATTTGAGCTTTTGCCCAAAGAATCCCCCCAAAAAAGCGCGTCCACTCAATACCTCACGATGTCTCCGCCTGTCTCCGTCTTGTCGTCGTTCATTCTTCCCGATCCGCGTTTTCTGTGAATTCCGTCATTGCCGTCCTTTTTGCGCTTTACAGTCTCTCCGAGCTCTCTCTCTTTCACTCGTTTTTAGTATCCTTTATAACTGCATTCCCATTCTTCTGTGTTTTGGGGCCATCCCTAAGTCTACTGTTCCGCCGAACATCGCGTGCCGAGTTACTATTCTGAACTCTCATCAACACCGAAAACCCCTTCGAAAGGTCCCCCCGATTCAATATCGCCGTCGACGACTCGCGTATTTGTCTTCCGCTGGCCGTCTTCCCGATAGTTAAACCCCGGATTCTCTTTCCCGGGCCGTGTGCTTCTCACCGACAACTTCGGTTTCCTCGCCTGTGCTTGTGAATGGCGTCCAATTGATTCGTTATTGGCTTTCTTTCTATCGGCCGGACCTCTGCGGAGGGAGTGTTTTTGCTTGTTTGCCGTCATCGAGGAGTCTGACGGACGGATGAACAAATCCTCCTTTCTCGAACGGGAGAGCTACCATTGAATATTATTTTTGATGAGAATTTGACCCTTTGCGTGTCTGCCAGCGACGCATTCCACTATTTTTCATCGACGGATTGACTCGAGATCGAAAGTCCCCTATTTGTCGAACCGACCATTTTCGCCCTCAACCTCTTCCCTCTTTATCGGCAAATCGTCTGTCGCTTATTCGTTGGCGATCCCCTTTTCGACAGCAATTAGCAAAAACCCGGCTGAAAAAGCTAGAAGCTAAAAACCAACTCAATACTCCTCCTGACACATACCGTGATAGTTGAAAACCCGAGCGGAATTATCCTTTACCGGTTGTGCAATTCCTGCCACTGGCATTTCCGTGTGGTCACTGTGGAAAGAGCCAGGAATCGGCCTTTCACGCCCTTCCTCGATGATCGATCATCATCACTCTGCATTCCAGTCTAAATCCAACACCTCTATTTCTCTTTTTTTCCGTTAACCCTATTTCCTTCCTGCCTCTGCCTACTCCCAAATTCGGCCAAAATGGCCACAATAACTGCGCATGGCGTTTCAACCCTAACTCCCCCGGCCAGCAGCCATCACAACTCCAATGATGCCTGGGAATTTCAGCCGCCTGGTTCTGCGGATGTAAGTGTTTGACCCCATGCATCGTGATTCATCTCTACCTCAATATATGTCTTTCTTATCGTTGGGTCTCAATTGTTATCCCATGACTGTATCTTCTCATTCCCACCCCACATTCCATTCATTCATTCATCGCCCACCCACCTGAAAACCGCTGCTTCTCCGCCCCAGCAACGTTGCCAATTAGGAACCGTCCTTGCTAATATGCACATAAACAACGAATAGGACCTCCAGAATCTGGAGGAAATGCCATATATCAAGCCTCGTACCGCCACTTTTCCCGCCTTGTCTTCCACATCAACTCCCGCAATCGCCTCCGCATCTTTCGACCCGTTACCCACCGCCACACCAGTCACCACCACCGCCACACCAGCCATCGCACCAACCGACGGCTCTCCGGGATCTGCCACTCTGGATTCAAAACACCAATCAAGTGATGCCGGAAGTCGGGGCCAAGACTCAGGATATGCCACCAATGAGACTCCAAAGGCCACTGCCAGCGTTCTTGACGAAAGCTTTGGCGAATTGTACGCCCCCAAGAAGAACGGCGAACGGAGAATGACTACCGACCGAGTCCCCAGCGCCTCCGTCGTCCCCACCGTTGCGGCTGGCGGCGAAGTGCAAAGCGCCGAGTCGAAATGGATTCATCGCGACAAACTGGCCCGCATAGAAAACGCCGAATTGCAAGCGGCTGGAATTATTCTGCCTCGGACTCGTGCCCCCAGTCGACCACGCCGCGAGCGAAGCCAAGATGTGTCCAGTGGATATCGGAGGGGTGCCTCGAATGGCGAAGTTGATGGCCCGATGAGGTCAAGGAAAAACTCCGTGTCCGCCGACCAGAAACCTATTGATATCGTTATCCCTGCGTGGGATCTTCGTTTACCCGAAGAAGTTATCGAGTCGGTCGTCAACAGCTACTGGACCCCTCCGCCGCCCGGAAGCTCCAAGGGCGCATCACGAATCCCCGTGGCCAAACTTAGCCCCGCTCCCATTCCTGTCGACTATCTCGAGCGGGATTCTATGCTTGGCCGCGGCACATCTATCTACGACGACATGGATGGTGGCAATGTGTCGAATCGTTCGCGGAGCGGAAGCCTCAAGAACTTCATGGCTAATGGAAGCGGCGAGGACGATGCGACTGCCAGCACGCCTCCTGCTGCTGCTGCGAAGCGATCTGCATCGGACTCTCCAACAAAGAAGCCTGCTGCGACGCGCAAGACCTCAGCCCCTTCGAAGACGTCAGGCGCACGAACGAAGACACGCAACTCCAACGGCAACAAGGACGGCAGCAACGGGAGCAACAGCAGCAGCAGCGGCGCCACGGCTGCCGGATCGTCCACATCATCAACCACGCGGCAATCGACGCGGACCGGCAAGATGGGCAGTGTTCGGAAACCCGAGGGCGACCCGCCGTGGATGGTATCATCCTACCAGCCCGATTCGCGACTACCGACCGACCAGCAGTTGCTCCCGACTGTGGCGAAGAGATTGGCTCAGGAGAAGTGGGAGAAGGAGGGCAAATTCGGCAGCATCTACGACCGCGAGTTCCGGCCCCTCAACGAAGAGTCGTTCCCGAAGCCGGCGGCGCGTCCGGTATCTGGCGAAGTGCTGACCACGCTAGGGGACGATCTGTTCAACCCCGAAAAGCGCGACGGCGACTGGCCGCTCAAGGCCGAGCCGCCGCGGAGTCCGCAGTACACGACAATGCCCAAGATTCAGGACTCGAAGCCTTCCAACAGCCCGATACCATCGCCTCGAACGAACGGTATGCAACAACAAGTGGCGCCGATGGACGTGGAGCGACAAGAGCCGGAGCCGAAGGGCGGATGTGGTTGCTGTATTGTCATGTAGCCTGCCTCCTCTCAACTTCATATGTACCATACGAATCGGAACACTCCAGTGCGGCGATTTCCTCTGCCGCACTCCGGCTGAACCAAGATAGACCGGCGGGCCACCAACACGTCTTTCTGTAAACATTTTTCGAAAGACTTGATCTTCTTCAACAGGCTCTGGCGACAGCACTTATTTTTCTTCTTGAACCCCAATACCCCTTCGACTGCGACCCTTTTCCTTCATTTACTCGGTTTTTTTTCTTGCCATTTTTAACGACGTCACGATTCCAGCAGTGCTCTTGCCTTCGTTCTTTCTTTTTCGCTTCTTTTCTTTTCTCTTCATCTTGAGTTTCTTCATTTCTATATCCCGCTCAGTTATTGCGCAGCATAGCATCCGTTCCCTCTGTTTAAGTTTTTTTCTCTTTCCTCTTTTTCTTGTTAAATATTTTTCCCGGAGGCCACTTTTCCTTTTTTTCTTTTTTTCCCCCTAGCTTCTTTTCTCGATTCTTCGTTCACATAGTTTGAGCTCTTTTTATCAGACTGAAGAATAGTATTCGAACCGGGTCCTTCCGTCCTTACTCTATGATCCGGACATACAGCACACGACTTGGGCCGAACATTTGGTCGCGGATATTTCCGTCTTCGGATCTCATCTCTGTCTGTTGTTGAGCATTCCACGATACGTCTCGTCTGCCATTTGTTCCTGGATCTGAACGGAATGCTCTCTTCGCTGGATGCTCTGGGCGTCGGCTCTTTCCGCTTGCTGTACTGGCTTCAAGGAATGATGATTTTGGACGAAGCTGGCTCCTTGGGGGCTGAGAAACGAGCCTTCCTCAAGTGCTGATGCATGCGAAAAGGTCACTGATCTGAGCCTTCCTGTTCTTTGGTTGGATCCAGACATGGCTCACCTGTGCTACGAAACCCCGGCTACGCCACCATGACCCTGTGACGCCTTCCCACTACCCGACCGTCCGACGCTATATGAGCCTATCTTGGACGCATCATGCTTTTTCTCCCCCATGAATCGGCAGCGGCGAGGCGGCCTTTCCGGATCGTGGCCAACACCACCGGTTCTCTCCATCGAGGAAGCCGTTCGGGCAACACTTCGGAATTCCGGCCCGGGATGGGAATAAATGGGGATGTTGGCTGGTATGTCTGGCAGATGGGGCTTGATTGTTCACGGCGGCACTTCTCTCCTTTTTGGTATTTCCTTCTACTGCGTACACTTTTCTTTTTTGTGTCTTCCACCTACCCACTCGCCACTACCACAAAGCTCTCTCTCTCTCTCTCTTTTTTTTGTGTTCTTTCCGTTTTCTTTTTCTTTTTCCTGTCTTCCGCCGTCCTTTTTTTTTCTTCCTTTTCTTTCTTGTTAACTACCTTCAGATCTTCTTCAGCTGTCGTGAATCTGTTCTCTTTTGATATACATCTGCTTTTTAATCTGCCGTTTTAGCTTTTCTTTCGTTCCTAAAAAAGAAAACCAACTTTTTTTTTCCTCTTCAAAACTGGCTGTGCTCGTTGTGCTCTCTCTGTGTTTCGTTTTTTTTCCTGGGGGAACTTTCTTGTATAGGGTGACTTTTGGTGATTGCCTTTTTTTCTCTTGTTGGGTTAGGAGTTCTAGCGGAGCTTGTACATGGTCATCACCCTTTTAAACATTTTTCTCACCTTGAAGTTGAATGTAGCTCGTTACCATTGTGCGTAAAGGAGATTGTGAGCGTGTTGTATTCAGAGGCCTGCGAGGAGTTGAGCTAAGCCGGGGTGTCGTTGATGAGAATCCCGGGGGCGCGGGCCCGAAGCAAGCAAAGCGCGGGTCCGAGTCTTGGCCGGTACCCCCCGCTCGTAAACGCCTCTTTTTAATTTCTGTTCCTGCCGTCGTCGGGGTCTGCAGGCGGAAGGAGCGGCGCGGGCGCGATAGCGGGCGTCTAGCGCGTGTGCGACAGGCGCGTAAATATTTTTGACGCACGCCTGCCGCCTGCCGCCTGCCGGGACCTGGAATTTTAGACTTCATGGAGCTGGCTTGAGCGTTCCTTTGTCCTTGCTTTTTCATATAGCAGAGGTTATTATTTTACTTCGGCTTTAGTGTCTTGCATGTACGGCTTTGGGTTTTTTAGTCTGTACTTCTTATCTATCTTGCCTGGGAGGTCTTCCTTTATGAAAACAGTATCTTAGTGTCTCATCTTTGGGTGTTCTGTTCTATATGGTGTTTTCGTGTCTAAGGCTTCTTCCTTTCATATCTCCATTTTGTCTGGCCGTTCCATATGTCCCAGCTCCAGAATGTTATTCTTTGACACCCCAATCTTTGCTCTTTAGAGAACATCTCCTCTTCCATCTTCCTTTTCTTTTCAACAAAGGGTCCACAACAAATCTCATCGACCCCCTGCATACACCACGATGTCCCACAAGGCCAAGAAGGGCCTCTCGCAGTCGCGATGGGCTGAAGCAGCCCACAAGGCCCCAACACACTGGCAGACCCTGCCTACGGACGATACCCGCCGGTCCGACCGCTCGCTGCTTACCGTGTCGGCGGCGCTGTCGTTTGACCCGCGGGACACCTCTGCACCGGCACCGGCATCCAGCGCTCCGTCGCCCAGCCACCGGCCGTCTGTCCCAGTTTTGGCAGCGGGCAGTGCGGCAAACCTGCGCGCCCACTCACACTCGCCCGCGCCGGCGGCGGCGGCATCCTCCGGCGGCTCGACCCCGCGCCCGGCCTCAGAGGGAGCGGCACGTCCCCCGACGCCGGCGGCGGCGGAGGACAGTGCCGCCCGCACAGCCACGCAGACGACGGCGCTCGCGCGGCGCGAGCTGGAGCGCTTTCTGAAGATCATGCACCGACTGCGGTGGAAGTTCGACCAGCTGGGCTACGGCTACACGCGCGCGGTTGGCGACCATGCGCCCGCGGCCAGTGGCAGCCGGGAGCGCCGCGGCGAAGGCGGGCCGCGCGGACCCCGCCCGCCCGCCAGCGCAGAGGACCCTGCCGCGGTGGTCATGTTCAAGCTGGACTTCTTCG
>LNGL01000010.1:19953-46139 GCA_001510565.1 Knoxdaviesia proteae | reverse complement strand
GGCGGGCGCGCCGGGTGGCGGCGGGGCCGCGCACGCGTACCACCATAACGTGCTCGTGGCGCTGGATGCGCCCGGGTGCCCGCTGCACGAGGTGCTCGGTGCCGGCGCGGTGCGGGCGAGTCTCGCGCGCGCGAAAGACCTGCGCAATGCGTGGAAGTTCGCCGACGACCCCGACGCCGAAAGCAGTGCCGCCCTGCCCCGCGCAAACGACTCCACCAGTGGCCCCCCCGGCGGCAGTGCACGAGTCTCCCGGGATGCGCGCCGCACCCGCCGGCGCGCGGAGGCCCGTGTGCCGCTCCGCCAGTTCGCGATCGAGCAGATGCTGGTGGATATTTCGGACGGCCTGGTGCAGGGCATGAAGGTCGCCGTCGACTACGTGCGGGGGCTGGAGCAGGCGGGCGCGGCGGACGGGCAGACCATTGCGATGGATGTGGACGAGGAGGATATCGAGGCGTGGGATTTCATGTACGAGGCTATGGACTGGGAGGCGGTGTGAGCCTCGGGGTCTACGGCCTACGGGTTGCAGTCTTTAAGCATAGCGGCGGATCACGGGCATTACGGCCCGAGTACGACAGATTAGAAGACGCTACGATATGACAATGACAACATATTTTAATACGCCAAGTCTCACGAGAGAAAAAAGTACACCTGTGTATATTGGACAAAATGGATAAATCGCTACCCCCTAGATAATATGCGAGGAAAAGAAAGATGAACTACCCGTGGATGTGTTGTTTTCAAGAGACGCAAAATAGACGGAGAAAAAGCGAAAGACGATTGAGAGAGTACAAGAAGAGAAAGAGAATATGACTCCAAGAAAAAGAAGAAAAAAACAACACCGGCTAGTGGGAAAGGAAGGGGAGCCTCCTTTTCGTGCTTTTGTGGAAGGGGAGGAAGAGTCGTAACGAAAGGATGGCCATGGTCATGCGAGGCATTTCATCGATTAAAAAAACAGAAGGGAGCGCACCGAAAGCCGTGTCGAGCTCGGTGCCGCCATGCAGTATATATACAAAGCGAGAGCGTGGGTGATGCAAGGAAAAATAGACACAGAGAGAATGTGCGGGAGGGCGGGAGAGGAGAACAGAGGGATATCAGTGCGAAGATGACACAGGCCAGAGGAAAAAAAAAGAACAAACAAGAAACGAAAGAAGAGATATACAGCATCTACGGTCCCAGAGGAGGAGAAACTGCCCCCCCCCGGACCCGCTCACGCCTGGATCTCCGTCTGCATCTCCGTCATCAGCTGCGGCAGCGGCGCATACTCCTCGCCCTCGGCCAGCGGCGGCCGCGGCTGCGGCACGCCCTCGGCGACGATGATCTGCTCGTCGATGCGCGCGTCAATCTCGCCGTACTCGAGGCGCTTCCACGTGGTGATGCGCGCCACGTTCGCGTCAATGTCGAACACGCGCGCCCGCCGCACGTAGTCGCCGTAGCCCGCGTAGCCGCCGAAGCCGGCGCCGCCGCCGTAGCACATCCACAGCGCGGGGCGCAGCTCCTCGCCCTGCACCGACAGTGCGCAGTAGTCGTTGACGTGGTCGCTGGAGGGAAGAGAAACGATAGTCAGTACAGGGGAGAGAGAGAGAGAGAGGGAGGGAGGAAGAGTGATGCGGTGTTAGAACAACCGGGGAGAAACTTACTGGCCACAGCTGACCATCACCACGCCCTGCTCGATCAGCGCATCCCGGAATCCCGAGTTGAACTGCGGCGCCGTCACCAGCTCGCGCCACTCGCCAACCACATACTCCATCGCCGGCGCAATGTACTCCGGCAGCGGGATGTGGATGAACGACAGGTCCATGTGGATGTGCGTGTACTCCTTGTGCTTGCTCTTGAGCGCGCTGGCCGTGCGCCGGAACCAGTCGATCTGGCTGCGCTTGATCCAGTTGTAGCCCGGGTACTTGCGCTCGTCGGGCGTGTACGAGTGCGTGTCGAGCAGGTAGATGGTCAGCGCCGAGTGGTCCGACGACCCCCGCGCCAGCACCTCGACGTAGTAGTTGCCGACGCCGTCAATGTCCGCCGGGCCGGCCTGCGAGAGCGAGTACGGCAGCGACTCGACAATCGCCATTTGCGCTTCGCGGCTGAGCGTGCGCTCGTCGTCGTGGTTGCCGAAAATGGTCACGTAGGGGATCTTGCGGGTGATCAGGAGGTGGGCGTACTTGAAGATGGCCTGAAATGATATGTGCCGTTAGTGTGGAAGTCCTGGGACCGAAGGGGAGGCTTGGAGGATCACTCACCGTCTGGGCATCCTTCGCCGAGTCTCCGTTGATCTGATCACCACTCAACACCACGAGGTCCGGCTTCTCATCGTCTAGTATCCGCGACACAAAGTCCAGTGTGCGCGGATCGGCCTCGCATTTGCCGCCGTTGTAGGTATTCGGGATGGCCTCGCGACACACACCGGTGCCGGTGCTGAGATGCAGGTCGGCCAGCTGCAGGATCTTGAACTTGCCGTTATCGTTGATACGCAGTTCGGGCTTCTTGGATGAGGAGGCAGAGGCGGAAGAGGGTGACGACACGGGCTTGTGTGGCGCCTTTTCTGAGGCAGACCCTGGCGCTGCCTCCTTTTCGTCGGCTGGCGCCTTCGGTGGCGTCTTTTCGTGGCTGGCATCGGCGGCGGCGGCGGCTGCGGCGGCTGCAGCTTCGTCGGTGGGAAGTTCTTCGGGCCCGGGAGGGCTTACCGTGACCCCCCGGCGGAATGTGATGTGGCCGGCAGGAATCTGCTTATTCGAGTGCAGGAGCAGGGGCATGCCGGTCATCTGCCATCCTTCACGGACCTCGACGGCGTCGTCGCCAAACAACACATCGATGCCCGACACCGCCTTGTCGACGGCGCTGGCAGTGCCCTTGACGCGGCGCAGCCAGATACCACCCGGTCGGGACTCCCAGTGATCATCGGCAGCATCCGAGCCGCGGCGGCGGTGGGCTCCCACACCCGACGACGAGGGGTCCAGGCGGCCAACAGAGATGTCGAGAACCACTCGGTCGTCGGCGGTCAGCTCGTCGGCTTTTACTCGGCGCACGTGAAGATATGCGCTGGTAGTCCAGGCCTCGCCCAGATAGAGGTTCTTCTCGATTCGCGTCCACTGTTCGGGGTCGAGCTGACATGAAGAGAACATGTTGAGGGAGGAGCATTTCGCAATGGTCAAGTCGGTGATGACCAGGCCATGGTGGTGAAGGGGGTTGTAGTCGTGGAGAGATTCGGGGAGCACGCGATAGCTGCGGTCGAAGATGGAGATCAGGAGAACGGCAACGACAAGCGCGCCGGCGAATTGGATGGTTGTCCGTACCTGGAGAAGCCAAAGTCACATGTTAGAGGGAGCCAAGATACAGTAGGATGCAGCATGAAGGAGTCAGGACTGACTATTCGCCTCGCCATGACTGGTGAATGTGCGGCAGTTCACCGAGAACTGGCGGTGTGAGGGTGGATGAGCAGGTGTGTGGGAGAAGAGAAAAGACAACCACAAGAGCACGTCTCGCAGGCTGAAGATCGTCGCAGGGGGCGAGTGTTATCGATTATGTACTGTGGCTGAGAGGGAGAACGGAAGGATATGGATATGACGTTTTGTGCGTGTCTAGCGGTGTTCGGGGAGTGCTCAAAGCCGCGTTTGCTGGGAGAATCAGCTCGAATATAACGATGAGACCACCAAGAAAAGAGAAAAGAAAAAGGAGAGAAGTCAAACAAGCAGCATCCAGTGTTGCTCAAAAAGAAGTTAGAAGTTACACGCCAGTGGCAAATGAGGCGTCAAAGTTAAGCGGCTAGCAAATGTGGAGGCAAGACTCGGGGAATACGGCAACGACAGCGAGAAACCGGGACCGGCAGCCAAATTGACAATGCTGCTGTTCATGGCCCAAAGAGTAAGAATACACAGGTCGCAAGCCGGGCCGGATCGGACAGATCGCCGTGAGGAATAGAGAGAGTGAGAAAGCTAGGCAGCATATATTAACAGATTGCTCCGGACATGGCCCACTACCAGCAACACAAAAAGCACCGGAATCGAAGAAAACGGAAGATCGGATCTGGGACTGTATAGAGAGAAGAATCTTTCCGCCGTCGGGAATCGTGATATCGGGATTGCGAAAGCGAGGTTCGGCGGAAGAGAAAAAAAAGAAAAGATCTGGAACTTTATATTATTTTATTCTAGCCTTTTCCTCCTGCCTTTTGCTTTTTTCGGGGGTCTTGGCCGTGCTTGGAGACTTTTGGCCGTTTCGCCACTGCACGTGACTGGCCGGATCCAGGAGCCGGGGGTGCTGACGCATCCAGCTTGGCCGAATCTGGCAACTGCGCACGCCTTGGCAAGGGGCTGGAGGCATGTGATGCAGCACGTGGGCGTCTGCACGTGCTGGTGTATATCGGGCGGCTGCAATTCCTCTGCCTGAGGTTCAAGGTGTCAATCAGCGTCCTTTGCTGCGTTTGGAACACCGTGGTTGCGATGTTCTTCATTTTCTCCTCAAGACAAGTTGGTGACTGGTACCTTGCCGACTTATTGATTCCGACTGGCTGCACGTGCTGCGTTCTCTAGTCGACAGTCCTCACCACAGTCTCTGTGTTCCACCGCGGCGAGAAAGCCGAGACAGACACGCAAACGGGCACTGGAGCTTTCACGATTGGCGGCAAATGCTGACACCGTCACAAGCACACTGCGATGCTCTTATCAACACCGGCCTGGCTTACGCTGTTCTCTTCTCCGTGGATATTCCCATTTCGATGACTACAAAAGGGCCCGAGGGCGAGGAGCCCACTGGATCCTCCCCAGACCCGGCGAGCTGATCCTGCTCCGCCGCTGTTCGGTGGTATTCTTGCAGTGTTGCATTGTGCATACTGTCTTGCATTCCTCTCTCCGCATCCCGAAATGGTCGCTCTAGTCCTAGCGTTGTGAGTGGCCGAGGATACGGCACACGACCGGTCGACCATTGGGGATGGGGCCGGACACCATCTCTTTCTTCGGGTTGTGATGTCAGGGCCATAGCAGAGGATGACAAGAGAGGACCTGTGTTTGGATGGTGGTACACGCGAGACAAACATCTCCCTCGGTGTCTTCTTCCTGGGGAGTGGCTTGGAGATGTCTGAGCCCTGGAGACATGATCAAACCCCGAATGACATTTCCCGTCTCTGTTGAACTGGATTTGTTTCTACGGAGCTGCCCCCGTTTGCATGGGCTCTCTATCCCTGCCCAGACTACGGGAAGATCATTTGGCTAAGATCTCGAAGTATGCGGATCGATGGCAAGCGTCTTTCTAGTTCGGCCCTACTAACCCAATATTGACCTTCCAAACTGCGAACTGCAGCCACTCGCGATCGCTGTTCACACTTTCTAACTAAACTGCCTATCAGGGTTGTCTTAATTCGTTTACAGCGTCCAACTCTACCAGGTAGGGTTATGTGTCCGACTTGAGGCATAGCAAGCCCAGCACTCGGGCTCCCCGTTGCTCGCCCACACGCACAAACCTAGACTCTTTCTATATCGGCCGTTCCACAGAAATCGCGATACAAGCCCTTCGCTAGATGCAGATGTGCACAATGCCTGCGGTACGGCACATGCCAGTGTCTGGCGCATCCCCTCCAGCTCCGTAGAGAAGTCCCAGAGATCGCCGCTCCCTGGTTGGCTTCGGGAGTGCCGTGCTCGGTGGGGAGATAACCCGGGAAAGGAAGCGAGGGACCAGCAGGTAGGATCCGAGATTCATATATCTCCTGTCTCGTTGTTTCTGCAAGGAGTGCGTTTGGACGTTTGTTACGGCATGCACACAGCTCACACAACCAGTGGCCGGTCTATTATAACAGTAACTAGCCAATTCTAACCCCCTTTGCCCGCGAGTCATCGGCTCTATCTCGACTGCCCTCCTATACCAGTACGCCGACGTGTCCCGAATCCCGACCGCGCGCAAGCACGTCGGCGACATTGCCTTCGCCGGCACCGTGCTCGGCATGCTCGTGTTCGGCTGGCTCTCCGACCACTGGTCACGCACCAACTCGCTGCTGGTGTCCACAGTCGTCCTGCTTGTGTTCACCGCGCTGACCACCGGCTCGTGCTTCAAGGGAGACGCCGCCGGCATGCTCAACATGCTGACCGCCTGGCGGTTCTTCGTCGGCACAGGCATCGGCGGCGAGCATCCCGCGGGGAGCGCAGGGTAAGAAGCAGACGGCCCTACTACCGAGTTGTATGTGTGTTGGCCCGCTAACAGATTCCTTCCGGGGTTTGTCATCGGCGCCTTTGTGCCGTATCTGCTTGCGGCCATCTGCCAGAACACGCACTTCGACGCCATCTGGCGCACGTCGCTGGGCATCGGCATCGTGTTCCCGCTCGTGCTCTTCTTCCTCCGCCTGCGCGTCAAAGAGCCGGCCGAGGTCCAGCGCAGCGCCATGCGCAACGCGGCCACGCCGTACCGGCGAGCTGGGCCCCGGGGCCAACATCGGCCGGCTCGCCGCCAAAACCTGCGCCTCCGGCGTGTGCGGCCGCTCCTACGCCATCGCGGCTGCTATCGGCAAAATCGGCGCGTTTGTCGGCAGGGTGCTCCCGCACACCGAGGCGCTGGGCCATCACCGCACCCAGAGCGCCCAGGACCGGTTCTACGTGTCGTCCGCGCTGTGGGTGGTCTCTACCGTCCTGGCCCTGCTCTGCCTGCCCAATGTCGGCCAGGATACCGCCGCCGGGGAGAACACGCGCTTCCGGGAATACCTGGCTGCGAATGGCTGGGACGTGTCGCAGCTGGGTACTGGCCAGCAGGACAGCCTCGCTGGTGACGCTGATGGGCCGGCCAAGCAGGAAGTGTCGATGGCGCCTGAGGTCTAGGATAAATCGGCTCACCAAGATTTTGCTTGCAGCGGGCGTAATATGCTGCATTTCCCTGGTTCACGTTCGTTGATCTGGGCCAACGGTGTGCCATCTTGTGACCCCTTGTGATACGGTTCCTTGAAGCTTTGTCTAAGGGACCTTTTAAACTTTTGAGAGATACAGTAGGGGGCTCTATCAGGGAAGTACGTCGCTGCGGCCAGGACTAAGGAGGTCCAGCCTGTATAGTTTGGGCCTCTTAGGGTTTAGACCCTTATCACATCCGACAAATCCATCTGATATGAATCGACGATTCCCGCATCCCGATTTTCAGTCCAACGCACCAATGCCGGATGAAACGTAGCATGACATGCAGGGTACTGCCATCTTAGCTCTAGGTACCTCGTAAAGGTAGCCCAAACCCTAAATAGGCCTGCTAACCCGATGCCGGATCACCCGGGGGGGAGGTGCGGGATTGAGCCGGGCGACGGAGCAGAGTCTCAATGGGTGTCGTCATAGGAACACACACACACACACACACACATACCAGTGTGTCCAACGCATGCATACATACGTAAGAACACGCCCCGCTCTTCTACTCTCTTTCTCTCGCGTATGCACACACGGGAAGAGAGGCACGAAGAGAAAGGGTCTGCAGGCTGAGGGGAACACAGTGACGACATCTCCGTGTACAGCTTTGCGACGGGGATTTTCCGTCGAGGGCGAAAACGAAACAACAGCGGGTTGGATCGTCTCCATTCGGCCCTGCTTTCCCTTGCTCTTGTGTGCGCAGGACGCTTTTGTTTGGTGAGCGTGGGCGACCACACCCCAATGCATGCTTCGATTGTTCCCCCCCCCGATGTGTGTTCGGTGGACTGAGGGACCATCCATGCATGGTGTAGGTCGAATCCCGGACTCCCGCCCAATGGTTTATCTCCTATGGAGACGTAGATATCGTCAGACGGGGGGAGGACTTCCAGACACCTAGCACACCTTGCTCGTTGTCTTGAAGCTTCCGTTTCGGCCGGGATTAATACAGACGAAAGGTTTCCTGGCTCGTTTCGCGGCGTGTTCATCTTGTTTTGCAAGGCCATTGCCGGAGTCCTGGCCGGCCGTCCGCCCCGGACGATGCACTGTGATGTATGTGTGCGAGTTCTCTAGTGATACCATCACAGAGCCAGAGGAGAAACCCAAATTCACAGGCCCTTACCATGCAGATCTTGTAGTTTCGGGAAGTCTTGTTCTTGGATATTGCATGCCCGGGTTTATGGTGCTCGGATTTACGGTGTCCACGATATGGGAAATCCGCTAGGGTTAGGGTTAGCCGGCCCGGCTGGTCGGCGGAATGAAACCGACGTTTTCCTGTTCTTCAACGACCTCCGTTGAGCTCCCGGTTAGCTTTGACGGCGCTTGCTTTTGTCTCCATGTCGCTTGCAACATGCTATACTTTTCTTTTGAGGTCTTCATGATTATTTGCTGCATTCACGAATTGTTGTTAGTTACATGCCTTTCGCCTTGTATACCCCATAATCCCCAATATCGCAAGCCAGCGTAATGATCATGATCGTTCCGTCGACCCCCCTGATTTGCCTTCGCCGGGTGCCAGTCTTGAGTCGCGCTCGCTTGTCACGCAACTTTCTTAGCTTATTTGCCGTCTGGAGAGAAAACAAGACGTCCAATTCCAGTTGGTGCTGCCCGAGGAGTAGGCACTTGGGGGAGCCCGCTCACAAGTCACAACAAATCGTTCACAAGGACTCTGTGGAGAGGGGCTAGCATGGATTCTGACGTGCAGTCCATTGCCGAGACGTCGATCAAGCGTCCACGGAATTGCACTACTGGGTGAAGAAAACGTGGCAACCTGAACTCGACTGCTCGTGGAACTTGCAACTCACGCCTCCATGGTCGCGTGTGCACCGCGTTATCCCCAGAAGAGCAGAAAGCTCAGACCGCGGGAGCCAACCCGGATCCCGTGTTTCTCCATATCTTCCTCTGCCGATATCGAACCAGGGACTTGAACCCTCCATACCCTCCCTCGCGGCTTCGCGCTGTTTGGGGGTGTGCCCTCTGCCGTGGTCTTATTTCGCCGTCCACCATGGGGGTGGAGGCAAAAACCACACACGATCGCACCGCACCACGGCACCAATCACGATATACACACGGGCTTTCCCCCTTTACCTTTCTCGTCGGCAGAATCACACTTACACCAACCGGCGAGGAGCAACCTCGGGCGGGCGTGTCAACTAATCTAGCTCCTTGGGAATACCGATAGACCAGCCCGCCTTTCTCAGCTAGGAACAAACACACACACACACACACACGAGGGGGCGGTTTTGCCTGTGTCCAGGCGCTGAGATGAGCGTGTGCAACTGCCAGTATTGGCAGGTCGTGCGACGGTCTGCTGTTGTCTGTCTGGTTCGGTGGCGCGGCAAAGCAAGGTTTGTTTCTCGTCCGTGGCGAATAAGCTGTCGTTGTAGCCACCCTGCCCGCAACTGTTCATATCCGTAAACGCCCCCCAGCGTTGATTCTCATGGAGAGAGAGAAAAACCAGAGGAGGAGAAGACAAAGCTTTCTGTCCCGAGAGCGGAGCTGACTTAGGGTGTACAGACAATACGGTCCAGTCTGGTTGGTAGCGGGGGTGCACTTACACAACATCCGGGGAACACTCGCTTCCGGATTTCTGGTCCCCGTAAAGCCTGATATCTCCGATTGTGCCCCCTCAGTAGTAGCCCTACGGGATGACATACGCACGAACACATATATCCGCCGCCATGGTCTGAGGCCGTGTCCCAATTCCCGCCTTCCTTTGTCGGCTGCATCCTCTGCACCCCGACACACGAAGCTCAAGTCTAGGAATAGGGATCCCTCGATCCTCCTTGGGCCGTGGCATGTCCTGTTTCCATAGCGAGATGTGAGTGCTCAAGTCATTGCCGGGCTGGCCTCACACCCTCTTGCAATGGAGAAATCTTGGAAATTTGCCTGCGCAGACCGAAGCCGATCTGGCTCGCGAAGCTCGCGTGGTGGATGCGTGTGAGTGGGTGGTGGGTGTACCCGGCACCAGTATTTTGGAACTTGGAAAAGAAATTGCATTGCTTAGTCTGGGAAAAACGCCAATTGCAGTGCCATCGTGGGCGTCGTCATCGCTGACGAGGTCGACGATCGGAGAAAGGGCAAGTTTCTTCAGGCCGTCCGATGAACCGGAGATGAGGCGCCAATGGAACTTTATTATTCCCTGGTGCTGCATATTCCGGATTGGACTTGACTGACACACACGGAAAAAAGGAACGAATCGCCACTTCTAACTCCTAACACATTTCCTCCCAAAAATATCAACTCTGCTGTTGGGCTAAAAGATGTCGAGCTACGATCAGATGTCAACAAGGTTATGCCGAGCTACGAGCAGGAACCCATGGTCAAGCGGCCGTCAACTGTAACAACGGTCTGCTGGACTGTGAAAACGTCATTATCGCGGCTATTCCCTAGTGATACCCCATAACCAGCAACAAAGCGCCTCCTCGAGTGTCATCGCTGGGAATAGATAGCTGGCTAAGATCACCGGGCCTGGTGACTGGAGGAGAGCACCTCTTCACTGTGGAGATTTGTGAGTCTTGCCGGCCGGCCAATGCAGTCTGTCGGCAATACCTGCCAGATCAGGGCTCAAGAGACACCACACCCTCTTATGAACCAGGAGGGTTCCTAGGAAACAAGCCGGAAGTCTTGGAGAGAAGACGAAAATGAACCGTGGCCCGAAAGGCTGGGCCACATTCCAGATCTCGGTCTCCGGGGACTTGCGTTGATATGTGGGGAAACCGGCCAGAGACACCCGGCCGACGATAGTCAGATGACCCACGGGAGTGGAATCACGCCGGCTGCTTTCGGAAGTCATACAAGCACGTTAGGATGGATCATGAGCCCTCGAAAAAGAAGCGGTACCCTCGAAAAAGAAGCGGTATCGAGAAACAGGAGAGGGACAACACCTTAACGCCGACCCCCAAGGCAAAACCGAGCTCTCGCTTCGCCCCCACTCGGGACGTCCCAGGATACGTGATATAGGACACCACCGATAATATCCGCCCCCAAGCCCGGGCCGATCGAGGCGACAGTTCCTGACGCAGCGTACTCGGCCGGACTTTTCAGCTTGCTGTTGGCGGCCACACACGGAACAAGCTGGACATGACCAGTTCTGGGCGTTACTCTTCTTGAGGATACCTCGACCTTGTATACACCAGGGCTGGTGGTTCTAACTTACTGCGAAAAAGACACAGTAAGGAGCAATAAAAAAGCTTTTCACTTTGCTTCGAAGGTCTAGCCGCGGGACTTGTTTCCTGATGATCTGCCAGATAATGAAGCCATTAGTAGCACGCAACGTCGCCTTCGGGGAGGGGAGGGCGAGGGCGTGTGTGTAAGAATGTGAATGCGTGCCAGTTTCGACGTCCTGAAAAGAACTCCCTTGGGTGTTTAAGATAGAACATTACCATAGAAGCTATGGCCACATTGGCCAACCCACCATTGAAGAGGGAGGTTAAGGAAAGAAAGCAACTGTAGTCACGACGACTGGGGCCCCTATCGCTAGCCAAGCTAGCCTTGCAGGCAGAACCACCGAGGATGTCAAGGACAATGGAAAGGAAGATCCTCTTAGAAATCTCTTCTAGAGCTGCTGTCGTGCAGGAAGTGGTCCTGGCTGGCCTGCTCTGGGCAGCATAGACTGGGTGGCTGAATCACAACCCCGATGCCTTTTTTTTCGTGACACGCTGGGGCTCTACTCGCCACTGAAGGATCTCCAGCGAGTGTCTGTGAGTTCTACGATGGCACTTGCACGTCCAGAACCTGCGTGTATGGATGCTCGCGGTTTGGGGGCCGTTGTGCTGGGCCCAATGTATTAGTTACTGCACCAGTGGGAGCAACAAAGGGGGAGTGTGCGTGGGACTCTAAACGCACAACCGGAGCATGAACACACTCGGAGATTCTGTTTTCCCTTCTACATAACACGCTTGATTTCTCCTTTTTGGTGGGCTTTGGGGGGGGTTGGGGGGGGGGCATATCGGCTGGGAAGGATTGAGGGTTTCTGGGCTGCTGTTTTGGGGGAAGCCTCCGGCCAGGCTTTCCTGCTTTTGTGCTGTTTCGCCGGGTGGCGGTGGGTACGGGACTGAGGACTGCTGGTTGGGACGAGGGAATGTCACGGGCGCTGCCGTCCGGATGAGGATACCGCATCCTTGATCGGGAAACCGGTGTGTGTATATGGACGTGGTGATGGGGCGTCGCAGCCAGTCGTGTTCCCTGCCATCTGTCGTTACAGCTTCCTTTCAGGCAGGTTGGCCCTGTCCGGAAGAAATCCTTCATGCTGGGTAAATCCAACGGGCCGATATACAGAGCCTACAGCCACTTGAAGCAGGAAGGCCAAGTCACACAGATGGATCGTAGCCGGGGTGGCTGGTACATCTCTATGAGTGGTCGAGATTCCGGGTGGATCACAAACACCCTAGACTTCCCAAGACTCCCGGCATATGTGCCTCGCAGTACTCCATAAGGCTGGAGTAATCCACTGTCGAAGCTTCGACAGATGGATTGCCAGCTCCTTCAGGATGATGAAGGCCTGCTGGCATTCTGTCCCGCAACTGCTTCATTCAGCGTATACGATGATGAAGCTCTCTCGCTTGTCTGGGGGGCTAGAAGCTTTATTTCGGGTGCAGCGGAGCACGAAAGGAAGAGAACAAAAATATGAGGTGAAAACAGGATCATTCCGCGGAATTAGGTGGTTCAGAGGCGTCTAAGAACCTGTGCTCGCCTTTCGCCTCTCAACGCTGTGAAGGGGGGCGAGAGAAGCGAAACACTCACCAGGCTGGGTCTCTTGCAGTGCAAGAGAAAGTCAAACAGTGGGATTCCCTTCTCAGTCTTTCTCTGGAATGGCCCCTCTCGTAGCCAGACTACTCAGCGTCGTTGAGGGTCTCGCGCCCAGCATGTTCACCGAACCTCGCGCAAGCTGTGTTGCCGGGCCGTTGCGGACACGAAGTAACGGGAACAAAAAGGTACATACACCGTCGTTCATGAATTGCTAAAACGCCCTGGCTCCCGAGCTTCCGGTGAGTTTCCCATACGTTGTTTCTCTGACAGTCAAGTAAAAGAACGAGCCTGCACAACCGGAAAAGAAACTACTGGTTTGCCGCCTGTCCACTTGATACAAGCTACCTACACCGTATAGAACAGACTTCTATGGCTCACGCCAGTCGCAGAGAATCTTGACAGGGCCCTTTCACGTACATGAGACATCGGCGGGCGACAGCCTTTCACCCTGGGAAACATCGTCACACCGTAGGCACCTATAATGAAGACATCGCGGAGCCACAAACACGCTTTTGACACTTGTCTGTAGTCTCGACAGACATGATGATGCTGTTTATAGTGCTCGTACGCTGGACGTGCGTGTAAAGCCCCCCCCCCCCCCCCCCCCCCCCCCCCCNATCTTGGAGGTTTTCCCATCCGTCTTTCCGCACTTACACACATGCCCCCCAGTTCCGCTTTCTGACGAAGTTAAGGGTTAACAAAGGACGCATATCCAACGTATATCCGCCGGTGCCATCTCCTCAAGCGTTGGGACTGGTTTCCCTGATTCCGGGTGTGCCAGACACCAAGGGACAGACATCACCACTCGGTACCTGTGCTGGCTTGGATGGTGCATAGCTGACGAAGGAGAGGGGTCTGTACACCCTTCCCAGCTCAGTGCCGGCCATCACTTGACGGGACGAATGCCGGCCTCAAGGCCAGACCCGGTACAGCTGATGTGACAAGGCCTGATGAGCCACTACATGTATACGCCGGAGGGACGGCCAGATACGCGAGCGAGAGAGAGTGTGTGCTGATAAAACGACCGGGATCGACCGGGGGGGCACAGGTACTGATATGACAGGCTCTGGTCTGGTCCTGGCATCAGAGCTGTTATCATTCACCTTTCTCCAGGTCAATCACTAGAGGGCCAGCATTTGCCTCAGCACAGGCACATGTGTATGTAGCCACAAGCCCAGAAGGGTTCCGGTTCCCAGAACGCCTGCAATTTTTTCTGTGCATCGCAGCGCCCGCAAGAGTTGTGATACCAGATCAATATGCAAGGCCCCAAAGAGGAAGAGAAGGATAGGGCGTCGGTGACCTGCTCGGGCAATTCCCCCCTTTGCGCTGAACTACTCTGCCGTATCTCTTCACATGCAAACATGCTTGCGTGCAGGACCTGCGCGAGTTCGTCGGATGGCTTGGCCGGGATCCCGGGACTCCGGCGAATGCGACTCTCGCTGTACGGGTTTTGGGGTTTCAGTGCATACACTACAGGACGCTTGTGCTCTCTCGCCTCGGCTCATGTTTAAGAACCAAACCCACGAGAAAAAAGAGGGGATCCGGTAGTGTGGCCACAGAGCCTTTGCTCACCACCTGCCTGCTTGATTCTCGACCTCCGTGAGAATACTCCCGGCTGCAGGGAATTTCTGCTCTTTCTTCATGGGTACATGAGGCATGTATATAGGGACATTGATATCACCACAAAGAGGGAGCAAACCCAACCTTAATTCCCTTAATTATCAGTTCTTCAAGCCGTGTTCCGTTCCCCGGGACTTAGGAGAGACAAGGAGAGAGTGTATATCGGGCTAATTAGCCATGAACAAGGAACTCTAGGATCTCTCGGCGTCGACTCTTTTTTCTTGGAGGAAATATGTAGGGGCGTTTTTGGTGATAGATGTGAGTTGTTCCTTGCGGGTTTCCCTCATCCTGGCTGCCCTACCAGGACCAACAGAAATAGCGGATTCGGTGAAAAGAAGATGACATTCAATGATGAGTAGAGAGGACACCACGGGGCTTTCGTATTCTGAAGAAGAGACTTTCTTTCTTCTACGTTCTGTAAGCTGTGGATGCCCGGCTGTCTCCTGTATGCTTCGTCTTCTTTCCGCCTTTGGCCGGGTTTCCATACAACAGTCTCACGATGATGATGGTGCTATGGCAGAGGTGTTTCGCCGTAACTTGCTCTATGGTTTCCGCGGGCCCTCTGTACGTCAACTGTCGTCACTTTTCCAGCATGGTTTTCCACGCCTCCCTGGTAAGCTTAAACGTGCTGGGACTCCGGCTAACTGGCCTTGTCGTGGTTATGCATTGCAGCACTGTCCCAGCCCATCCGACGCAGTGTGTTCAGACAGAGAACGAAACGTCACATTCTGGTTTACTGGCTGCTTGCTGTATCAGGACCGCAAGGCCTGGCATCGTGATGTCTTGTTTTGCTGTCGTTGTGTCGGTCCGGGATCCCGCCAGGCCGGGGTGAGCAGACACGGCTTTGCGGTGAATACAGAGAAAGTCCCAAAGTGCGTGGTTTCAACTTGCTGCCGAATAAGGACGTTCCGGGACGGCAGAGATTTAAAAAAAAAAGAAAAAAAAACCCCCCGAGTACATTGCACTCCTGTATGGACCTGTATGTGCACTATTGGTGTTCTCTGTGGATGGGATTTCCCCCCCAAGAGGTTGTGGCTTCCGGCACTTCGTGCCATTTCCACCGTACCAAACCAGCAAGCCGTGATATCTGTGCTGCACCCAAAGGTCCAGTGTGTGCACTCTAGGGTCGTGAACCT
The DNA here is from genome assembly GCA_001510565.1 of Knoxdaviesia proteae. Classification (NCBI taxonomy): domain Eukaryota; kingdom Fungi; phylum Ascomycota; class Sordariomycetes; order Microascales; family Gondwanamycetaceae; genus Knoxdaviesia; species Knoxdaviesia proteae. Next base: position 30,778 of record LNGL01000010.1, on the reverse strand, counting down.
CCCTCTTACTGCCTATCTATTTCCCGGAGCAGGGTTGCGGTTAGAGGCTAGCCAGCCGGGCCAGCAAAGCCAGGTCTCCAGGCGTGCGCGCACTGCGTGTTGCTCGTCCATGAGATCCGGAGAATCACCGGAGAACCACCACCGGAGAGCACATCCTTGGCAGCCACACACACACACACACACTCTCTCTCTCTCTCTCTTTCTGTTACGCCGGTTTTACCGGCCGTGGGAATTACTAGTGCCCCTCCCCAAGACAAAGGATCGGCTCTCAGCTGGGTGCACGCTCTTTGGTGATCCCGACGCAGAATTTCCTTACCCGTTGCCGCTGCCGAGTTTCCCATGATTCCGGGAACGTAGGGATAGTTCCACGTCGCCGGGCCGCGCGGGAAGAGGCAATCAGCTCGTGACCCTGAGAACTAGGAGTAACGCAAGTCTTCGAGAGTTTGGAATAGCTTCAAGGCCCCAACCCTTCCCGGCGGTTCAAGCGACAACGGCCCAGTCCGTGTCAGGGAAGCTGTCTCCAAAGAAAAAAAGAAAAAAAAAAACACACCCGCCATTCCAGTCTCTCGTACGAAGTCCAGCCCATCACAGCAATAAAGAGACCGGCCCCCCGAATGCGAAGGGCGCTGCAGCTGCGACTTTTCGGTCCAGGTCTCGCAAGCGTGCATTCCTCCAGCTTGGAACTTTTCACACCGCTTGACTCCGTCCAGTCAAGTCTGGCCTTAGAGGGTCTTTTTTGGAGGGAGAGAGAACGGCTTGCTCGGCCGTGTTTGACCTGGACAACAATCCCCAACGCTTGGACGGACATGAATAGAACCCTACGCATACGGCTGGACCGGCCATCATGACTTGGGGTCTGGGCACCTGGCTGCCGGCGACTTTTGTCACCGGGGCTAAACCTTCGTGCTTGTCATGTCGCTTAACTGTCCTCAGCTAGGCAAGCACACTCTCGGAGATCACCTTTTCTGTTATATTGGCCGGCTCCTAGCTAGGGGCTCTTGGGGGGCTTCACACCGACATTCAGCCCCTACAAGCTATTCTATTCTGGGCAGTTTTTCCGTCGCTTTCTCTCGCTGTCTCTCTGATATCGTGTGTCCCGCGGAGTTATGCTTGGGATCAATCTCCCCATGTGGCTTTCACGAACCCTGCTGTTGCCCGAATCCCCGGAGCTGGGGACATTTTATCGTTCTGTTAACCTTCCTCACCCGTAGCCGTAGAGGGAAGCGCACGAGCCCGGCAAACCATTACTCGTGAACAACATTCAGAATTACCCCCTCTGGCTTTGCCCGTTATGCAGCACTGCGCCTCTCCGGGAGGGCTCAACCATGTCCGGCGATATCGGCGTCTCCCCCCGGGCGCGGCAGGCGAACCTGGCGACGGGGCCCCCGGAGCGCGTCTAAAATAATGCAGACCCTCAATCCACGCAGGCCCGTCTTCTAAAAACACAAATCGCACTGGTCTTCTCTCGCACAGGATTGGACGATCGACGGTATCTTGACGAGATGCTGTCCATGCTCCAGAGCGGAGGGGAAAAACGACAGCTTCACACGAAACGTAAGATTCATATATACAGTATATATATACATATATATACATACTTTTAAAAACAAGCCCACGCTGCGTGTGCTTGGCCAACTCTTGACAGCTTGAGTCGGGTGTGTGTCGCCACAGACCACTTAGACACATAGATGGACGGGAAAGGGAAAGAAGAAGGCTGGAGATTTCTTTTCTCTGTTGGCGGCGGCGTCTTGACTTGCCCCCGGATCTTGGGGCTGCCGAGAGCAGTTCGCGTGCCACAACGGGCCTCGGTCTCATTCTTGCGTGCCCTTGTTGCGCCTAGTCTGCGTTGCTGGCCCAGTTGCTGGGCCCCTCCGGGGGGGCGAGATCGCGGGGGCCCGAAACCGGGCAACGTGAACGAGGGGAGGGGCACGGATCCGGGTTCTTCTACCTGGTGAGTCTGTCGCTGCGTTGCGTTGCTTCGGTCCGTCTCAAGTCGCCGGTGCTGTCGATGGAGAGATGGCTTCGCATCGTCGAGTTTGGCTGCGTATTGGCCGGCGGAGCTGAGGGCATAGCTTGAATTCCTCCCTGTAAAGATGTGCCTTCACACGGAGAGATGAGCAGCACACCCCTTCCCGCAGAGGTCTAATGCCCGTCAACAAACATCGGATACACGACACACGAGACAATCGCAACTATCGACACAGGAGGAGGCAAATCCCCTAGAAAGGTCCGCTCCGCGGCATCCACTCCGAGGCATCCAACCTTGGCCCGATGGGACCGATCCTCGCATCGTCGGCTGGCTGGCATGCCGCTAATCGTGTAGTGCCGATGAGCCAGACCGTTCTGTGTCCAGGATCTGGGCATTAACAGCATGCTGCTCGTCCAGTTTTGCTCAAGCTGGTGGTGCCAGGTTTTCCGGCATCCTGCTAGCAAAACAGTGTTTGAGGTGGTTCTCCACCGCCGATGCCTTCACTTGACTTTCTTCTGAACCTGACCGCACCGGAGACGCGAGATTTCGGCGAACTCGGCAAAAGCGACAAGATACAACCCGGCGCAGGAATTAGGGTTTCTCCGAGGAAAAACGGGCTGCTGGATCTTCCGGTTTGGGCGATCACTTCGCGGTTCCCGACTGTGCCGGCATCGAAAAAGAAAGCTGTGCCAGTACTTTCGACTTTTAATTTTAATTCTAATTTTATGTTTATTTTTTATTATTTTATTATTTTTTTCAACTTCTTTTTTTCGTGAGTTTGGTCTCTTTTCCGGCATCTATCTTCCCTCGCCCTGGCATCTCGCCATCAGCTTATTACTGGTTAGGGTGTGCGAGATTGCGTACTCTCTCGATTCTTTTGATATTGACCGCTCTTGATCTAATCTTCCACGTAGGTCTTGTGGCACCCGCAACTATCGCCCAACTAACCGACCGACTCACAAGATATCACCAGGAGAAACGACCCTCCAAACGCTTGTAGCTAGAGACCGACACCTGGAGTTGCACCGCATCGACTGGCCGCCGTGTAGACTTGTATCTTTTGCTTTCTGCTTGCCTGCCCCCTGTGCAACCGGTCCTCACCGGGCTTGTCGATGGCGTGTGCGGTGTCACCGGCTCCGGCGTCCCCAAAACGAAAAGTCGCGCGAGAAGAGCTTCCCTGGTTGCGAAACACCAGCCGTGTCGGTCCCCACCTCGGTGTCGCGTGGCCAGATCATTCTGACCTGCGAACGCGGTCACAGAAGCCCCAGCAAGAGCCCGGGGGCCAGGGAAACTCTTGCCTATGTGGCCGGGAGCCACGCGGAGACACACACGTATGGCACGCGTAGCACACGCGAGATACCTCGCGGCCGGCGTCACCTGGTGCTGCGGTTGTCGGTTGTCCCGAAAGAGGCGGGATGCATATACATATACATATATATATATATATATATATATATATATCTTACAAGAGAAGGCTACACCGGCTGCGAGTTCCGGGGTTGACGGATGCCTTTGAGATGGGACGTTCCGGGCCGAGAGGTCCGGCTGCGTGGCCTCTTCGGCACGGCATTCTGTTTTTCCAAGAGTCCGGAATGACTCTCCAAGTGCTAGCACACCGCCATCTGTATTCGGCGGGGCGGGCGGGGATCTGTCCAACCCTACTGCCACGCACCGGCCGCCGACGCGTAGACCATATACTGTAGATAGTGCTGTATCACAGACAGGCCCCCCGCTGACGCCCTTTTCTTTTTGGTCCACTTCGGGCTTTGTGCGCGCTCTCACACACATCCAAGCTTGAGCCCGCCTTTTCTTGCGTGCATAATGGCCCTGCGTGTCGGCTACCGGATGAAATTGAAATAGCCTGGCGCTCTCGGCCGGGACACACAAACAGCCCGCCAGATGTCGCAATTCCACTGCATTGGCCGGCAGTGACTCACCGTCTGTTCTTCTTCTCCGTGCGGCCCGCCAGCAGTTCTCGTGCTGATTAATTGCGTTGCGCGTCAGCCCGTGGAATCGCACCTCGTGAGTGCACGCGACCGAGCGAACCGGACCAACTCGGCGCAAACTCCCACACCGTATGGCACCAGGAAGCCAGATTAATAATTCGATTGGGACCCGGAGAGCTGTACTGGCCGGGGCCCAGCAGGAGTCATTGTGTGCCGCACCGATGGCTCATCATTCCTCATGGATGTGTGTGGTTCCCCCCCCTCAGGCAGTGCTTGACTGGGTAATGCACACTCCTCCCACCACGACCCAAACACTCACCCACCAAAGAAGCAAAACCCATCGCATCCCCTCGTCTCGCATGCACGGGAAAACCAAAAAAAAAAGAAAAGAAAAAGAAACAAAGTTCTTCTAGAATGCCGTGGCGAATACGTCGACCTGCGCCAGAGAGGCTTAGTCTACCACGTTTTCCATGGATGCGTAATGTCGATGATCCCATCACAGCCGACGCTGTACGTAGACGGGGGTTGTTACTCGTGTAGGCAAAAGTGTGGGTGGGTGGTGAAGACCGGGACCGGACACGGAGCAAACCACGCAAAGTGTGTGTGTGTGAAGTGACGAATTTGTGATCGGGAAGAGAAGGGTGGTGCCCTGCAGCATGGGACCAAATCCCCCGGGTGTGCGCCAAGTGCAAGGACCAGCACCATCCCACCACGGCGTTCTCGCGGCTTGGACTTCCCAGTCTCTCGACAAGTGACCACAGCCGGACTGGCACACCGGCCTTACCAAGCCTCTAGAACCTGAGATACCCACGACCAAACGTGCTCGAAATGGTCTGCATTTGCTCCTTAAACTTCCGTCCTGGTGATGCATTCCTCGCTTTTAAACCGGCCTTCGCGGTCCTCTGCCCCGGGGGGCTGACGGCCAATACCCTCCGGGACTTGCTCGGGACCAACCCTGGTTTTCTTTACTCGGAGGTGCTGCGGCCCTTACGCAGAAACAGGAAGTAAGAGACTCTACGGAAGCCTGACAGAGTGCTTCCAGAAAAGCCAAGAACGTTCCCTTCGTCCCGTCTGACATGGATGTGGCTTTTAAGGCTGATAAGGAAATCCCGACAATCCCTATCCCACACAGGTTCTTTGGGGGTTTTCGGGACAGACACGGCACGGCGAACACGCCCCCTCCCTCCTCCTTTTCCCCTGCCAGCAGAGAACACCGAGCAGGACGGTTTTTATTGTGGGAGTGGCATTCTGGTCTTGATCGTGGAGGCATATTACCAACGTGGACACGAAGCAGAAGGCCCGGAGGAGAGAGAATGCGGGACGAACGGCCTTTTCCTGGCCTGTTCCATGTCGGTGTCCCTGCACAGTCCGTTTCCTCGCTCTCTCACCGCCTGCGATGAAATGTTACCGGGCGACACAGGAATGTTGGCCTCGATTGCAGCGGAGGGTTCTTTGGGTGAATTTCTTGTGGTCGTTTCTCTCCGCACGGCCGCTTATCTGACATCCCAGACTCGGCCGGAACTGTACACGCAAGTCGTCAAACATAGGGCGACGAGAGGTCCCCCCGCGATGACGGGGTGTAAGTCCGGCTTACCGCAACGTTCTGGCATTGGCGACACCGTATCGCTCGCGCAACCCCGTATGTGCGTGTGCGTGTGTGTGTGTGTGCATTTCATCCGTGATTCCCTCTTACGTGGCGGCACACTCCCCCCTGGTGCCAAATCCCGCCGGGCTGTCTAGCCCATCTGTCATCTATCAGCCCAACTGCCCCCAGGTTGGCCCCCGGTGTCCGCGGTCTGGTCGAGCCGGGCTGTGCCGGGAACACAAAGACCCCGAAAAGAAAAAGTGGCAGTAAAAGACAGCATACAAACAAGGTGCGCGGGCCCGCGCCGATTGCTGAAAAAACTCACCCCAAGAACAGGAAAAAAAGAACCAACAAAGTACATTCCATTCCAGACACAGCCTGCCACCAACACGCAAAGACGGGACCGGAGCTGCTGCACAGTTTCCCCGAGTCGCCGCCGCAGCCGCGGGGACATTTGCGCAAGCCCAGCCGGGCATGCTGCTGACCCGAACGCAGAAAGTTATGGTTCTGGCTGGTGTCCCACTATCTTTTGCGTTTTGGGGGCTTTGGACGGCATTCTTGCGGGCCCTTGTAGAAATGTCACCATGTGGGAACACACACGACACACCAGCCTTGACGCGAGGGAGAAGCACCCAGGTTCCAAGCCCTTTGAGCAAGTTAAGCGAGGCTTGCGAGGGAGAGAGCGTGAGAGAAAGGAGGGGGAAGTTATGGTGTGAGAGAGTCGCCAGGCGAGACTTTTGACATAAAGGAAACAGCATAATGTAAGAAGAGCAACCAAGTGCAGAGACACGGTATGTGCTGATCCTTCAGCCCTGGATGATGGTTCTTCGCTTTGGGCGCCTCCCAGGCGAACCCGCCGGGTCTGGCCATGTGCCATGTTCCATGCAAGCTGGCTTCCAGACTCTCTCTCTCGCTGCGAGATTTCCACGTTGATTCACTCCCCGCACGGCGAAAAAGGGAAAGCCAGGCATGGATCGGCTTCGATATGGTCTGCCTGTCTTACACTGATATCCAACCGGCCGTTTCTGTTGGTTTCAATTCCCCCCTCTCCACCTGCCTGTCCCTTCAGTGCAAGCCATGTTCATGTGTGTGCATGTGTGTGCATGTTTCGCCAGCACACCAACGCCAACCCAGAATCCTCGCACGTCCACATCTCCCACGCGCGGATATCGATATCTTCTCTCCCTGTTCTCGCCCGAACGGGGCTGCCGGGGAACTTGGGCCTCAAAAGAAGGAACAGTTGAAAGACAGCAAGACAGACTAACTAATAGAAAGAATATTGAAAATCCAAAATACTCGTTGATAAGGCTTGCTTGTCGTGGTCCCCCCCGGCTGCCGAGTGCCTAGCTTTCGCGTCCTGTGCAAACAGGCCGTCCAGCCGCCCCCGTCGGGTTATTTCTTCTTTTTCTTCTTTTTCTTTCTTTTTTTCGGGGGGTTTTTTCTTCGTTTTTGTGGTGTCTCCAGGTCAGACACACGCTGTGGGCGGGTATCTCACCTTCTTGGAATTTCCCTTTGCCCTCTTCATCTGGAAAAGACACGACACACGACCAACCGCCCGACAAAAAAAGCAGAAGAGAAGTAAATCAGGACTTTGGAATCACGCCAATCCTGATCTGGGAGGGTGTTCTCCGCGCCCTTGCTTCTCTCTCCCCCTCCGTCGCAGGAAAATCACACCCTCCCCCCCAAAAAAATGCAGAGGCAGACGGACACCGGAATGCCTGATACCGACAGCAAGAACAGAATGAAGCGGTTGCTACCCAACAACAACGTGTAAAAAGCCAAAAGCCCGGAGATGGCCTGCCCCCCCTCCCCCCCTCTCGGAGACGAGACGACCAGAACCGCGGCACCTGGGCAGGGATGCCATGTTTCTCGCGCAGCCCCGCCCAAAGCTTCCATGCATCCTTCTTTTCATCTTCTTCCGGTGCTCCTCGCGTGGCCCGGGGGTCTGTCGACCTTATCTTCGCCCTCCGTCCTGGCTGCATGGGATGAGGAAGAAAACACTTGCTGACGTGGTTTTGGTTCTTTTTTTTTCTTCTTCTTCCCATCCTCCTACACTATCCCTCTCCTGGAGACGGCAGAAAGACAGAGACGAGATCAGCACCCAAGCGTTGCATGGCCGGCTGTTCTTCCTCTGCTACGAGGACTTCTGCACGCCGCGAGGCGCCGGGCTAGCGTCGTCGGCGTGGCATTCGGTGCGTATAGAGGGAGCTGAGGACACGCTTTTTGTCTTTTTGTCCTCTTTTTGGAGAGATACACCGGGCTGGTGTACAGGATGTATCATGCTCTTTCACAATCCTAGCAAGCAAAAAAAAAAAAAAAAAAACGAAACAGTCAAGCGGAAAAGCCACGATCATCATGACTCCCTCCTCCTTGGCTGGTGCGCCCGAAGCGAGATATACAGGGCGGAAAGTTCGCTGAAAAAAAGCACACACCGCCTTGGTAGGGCGCACACAATCTTGGGGGGGGGGGGATTTTTTTTTGCAAATTTCCTTCGCGATGTCCCGCCCTTTTTTTTTCGCCCATCCTCACCGTCCGTCGGTCTCTTATATTTCCCCCTCCCTCCAAAATACCGCACATGCCAAGACTTTGCTGCTTTCCTGTTTTGGCGTGTGCCTATGCCGTTGGGCAGCTGCCGCCCACCGGTCGCTGAACATATGCAAGAGCGATGTGAGTCAAGTCACCTGCTGCATGTTTTGTAATGCACATTGCATATTAGAAAGAAAAAAAAAAGAAAAAAAAAGGCCGAAAAGCGTGGTGTGGAGGTCGGAATGTCAGTGTGGTGCGAATTTCAACGCCAGCTTCGAAAGCGGCGTGTGTATCTGGCGTGGCCTTCGTCCAGTGCACTGATGCTGGGAAAGTCCGCTGTAGCATGCTCAGCACCACCGCCTCAGCCACATAGCACTGCGTAACTCCGCCGCAGCGAGCAAATGACTACTGTAGAGTTCCATAAGCCCCGGAATCCCATATTCCCCCAATCCAGCCAGACACAACCTCTGTTCGGTCTGGTTCGCTGGAGCTCGAGACTGCTCGTTTGCGTCGTCTCCTGCACAAGCCACCGAGCAGAGGCTACGCACTGCTCGAGGGGGTATGACGGGGGCTCCCGAGAATGTTTCCGTGCCAGCCACCGGAACAGCGACCGCCCACTAAGGCAGTAAGCGGAAGATGGCAACAAACTGGCCAGAAACAGGCCACCGAGGCACCGGGGCGGTGCCAATATCGCATCCTGCGTGCTTGTTGTGCTTGTTTGTCCCAATGTACGTGCCTGTCTTTCCCGCGGTCACTGTCAGCTCGTCGGGCTCCAATTCCCCCACCGCCGGACAATCTGTACAGTACTGTCTTTGCCCATCAAGGGACAGCGAAAATGCACATAGTCTTCGACAGTCACCGCTCTCACTCACTCACTCACCCACTCACCCACTCCGCGGAACAGCCCGGTCGACCTTGAGGATCCCGAGGGATGAAAGGCCGTCAAGTCACAATCAGTCCTTTCTGATTCTCCAGATCATCGCGCAGATCTTTCACTGTCCTCTAGGGACACCCCTCTGGTCTGTCGCCCAGGCCAAGGAATGCTCGGGTCTCGCCAAAGACCACCAAGTTTGTGTGTTTTTGCATGTCTCGACACCAGACCGAGACTGCCCACTCAGTCTCCCTTTCGCCCCGTGTCAGCCGGGAGCGGCCACGGGCCGGGCGAACTATAGAGGGCAGATGAGGAGCGACACGACGGCTTTCCCAACAAGCACTAGACACAGCCAATATTTGCGCCCCGGTCATGGGGTCAGTCGGGTAAGGTGACGGCAATACTGAAGGGTTTGTCGATGCGAGTGCCCTCGGAGGTTTGTGCTGATCTGATTGACTCGGGGGTCGGTCACAGGGTCCTCCGCGCCGCCGAGCTTTTGGCGGTTTCCCCGTGTTCTGCTTCTTTCCAGGGTCTTCCTCAGCTGCCCGCTCACATGTGAGGGGAAACACACACACGCACACACACACACCCAACCCTCGCTCGTCTCGTTTCCCCGGAATGCAACAAGAACATGTGAGCTGCTGATAACCGCAGATCGCAGCAGCAGATGTTTTCGCCCAAGTCTGGGGTTTTTACTTTTCCACTCGATTCAAGCGGCATTCCACAAGAAAAGCCCCCCAGATGGCCATATGGTCTAGACGGCCGAGCGCAGCAGCAGAAAAGGCACGATGCAACACATAGCGGCACAAAATGGGGAGAGGGCCGACGCCGGTAAAGTGTTAAAGCGGGTGGAAGGATTGTCTGGACGACTCGCGGAATGCTGCGATTCTGCGCCGGGGCAGGCCATTTCTAACGTATCGACCTATGCCGGGCATGGGCAGATCGGTCTGGAACTTTGCACTTGCAGAGTTTGTTCAGTGGGCCTCAAAGTCAAACGCTGACCAAGAGAGCAGAGACCTGTGAATATACGAACACAGGGTCGCAGAGAGAAAACCCTCCATACAAATCTTTAGTGTGTGCGCCGCGACAGGAGGAGCCGGAGTTGATGAGAGCATAGCGGGCATTAAGAGAATCAATCTTTACAACGGACGATGCAGAAAATCAGTCCAGAATAAACAACTGAAGGTTTTTGCAACGAGGACCCCACCAATGCCGAAAATCATCGGACGCGAACTTCATGCACACACACACACACGAGAGAGCAAGAACAATCGACACGCCCCCTCCCCCTCCGGGATCGAGGGCATCTCAACGCGTCGGGAGCATTCGGGGAGTCTTCGCAGCTCCGTGGGCAAGTTATCGCCAGTGCCGCTGGAATTAGCCCGTAAGTGCGAGCTGGGCCGCGTCGGAATTCCAGGTGTTCCCGCGAAACTCCGGCGTTTTATTTTCTGATTATTTTATATATATAAACTAGGGGAGGCTTTGGTGTGGGATATTTTTTTTTTGGCGTTGGTGCTGACTCCTCGGCATGATTCTTGTTCACTGGCCGCCCATTTGTAATTGTTGCGTCTGAACATTTCGCCGTGCTACCACCCACCGCCCATCGTGAATGGCCCGAACCAGCGCTGTGAGACTGGTAAGAGTCACCAGGCAGTCGTTTCTTACATACAGCAGCTTGATGTTCCCCCGGCTAGTCTTCCTTTTCCCGTGGCCAGTTTTAGGCTTCCAAACTTGCACCCTGGCTATCACAATGCCCCCCCCGCCCCCGGGCAGGTTGTGGTGTCCCCGACGCCCCGGCGGACATAGCACATTATGCGCGAGCAGCCAAGTTCCATTCTAGGCGGTTACGTGGATACTGGCTGCAGTTCTCCGCGGCTTTGGCCGTCTGGCGTAGGGGGACACACACACACACACACACACACACACAC
>LNGL01000010.1:0-15249 GCA_001510565.1 Knoxdaviesia proteae | reverse complement strand
AAAAAAAAAAAAAAAAGAGCCCGAAACACAGCTTTCGTCTGCCGAAGATACTCCTCTGACACAACCCGACGCCCAAAGTCCTTCTCGGTGCAGTCAGTCCTGCATGAAGCCAGCCAGCCAGCCCTGTGGTGCTGGACGTCTGCTGACGTGGATATCCGATCCTCGCCAGCTGCGCATCCCGCTGGTCTGATTGGCGGCTTCGTGCTATACGCCGAGCACCTATAGTCGGCGCAGAAGGAGGGTTTGCGGACGCGGCGTAACGTTGACAACAACGCACCGGTTCGGACGGCCTTGTTTGTGTCGTGGCTGGTACGAAGCCCCGGGGGGGGAGCTCACTCGTGCGAAGTGATGCCGCCATTACGCAGCCACGGGGGGGGGAAGGGGACCCACGATAGTCGGAGTAGAGTGGGCGAAGGATACGTAGACGGACACTTCACGGTGCCTTCTCTGACATTTTGTTCGAGACGGCCGTGCTTCCACCACATGGCGAGAACTGAAATGCCAGCACATCGAGGAACAGTCTCAAAGTCCTGTCGATGCGAGCGCAAACCAAATCTTGAACCCCCCTTTCCCCCCGGTCCGCATAGGGCCGAATATAGCTAAGGGTTAGGGTTCCTATGACTCATCCTCGCCCCCCGGACCCAGTAAGCCGGGTTTGGCAGATCTCTGTTCTGTTGGGTTGCTCCTTGCTAATTTTATGGAAGGACATACTAACTCCTTCTATGCTGTCCTTCTTTTGTTCCTTTCCCCTGTTGGGACCTTTTTCCCACCAAAGAAGGAGACTTAAATCCCCCCCTGGTGCAGATTTTTCCTTGTTTTTTTTTTTCCTTGTTTTTCTTTCCTTTTTGTTGGTAGCTCTCTCTCGGGTTCTGCATTGAAATTACACCAAAAATGGCGCCGATCCGGGTTCATCAAAGCAGAGGTGCTGAAAAGGGCCTTTTTGGTCCATGTCCAGTCAGGGTCTTGATTTTCCGTGCTGCGCACTTTTTTGAGGGCCCGCAGATCGCAACTTTGATTGGGGAGACGCACATTCGGTAATTCCCATCAGCTCGTGGCGAGTTCACACCCGTCCGTATCCAGTTAAACAGTCTGGGCAGCGGCAAGTCCCAAGCTGCCCAGGAGCAGTTAGGTTGGTCGAGTACGGTAATATCGCGCCGAAAGAGACGGTGTGTGCATGTTCTCGTTATCCGGGCATGTCCGTAAATAGCATCGTCCTCTGTCTTTGATAGCAGTACCGTTTCGGTATTGGATGGGCTCGAGGGGCGTTGTTGAGTGGTGCGCTGTCGGGCTGATACGAACGCTGGTATCCCTTACGGAACACTCGTCCCGACGTGTCTGTCCCATCACGACCTGATGAGGGAGGAAAACCAGCCCTTGACACCCACACCGGCAACAGAATGAGGTCTAAATAAGGATCACGGCCGCATTCCAACCATATCAGTGTAGGTTTATTCTTAGCTTTTGTTGTGTTGCATGCGTAGAGACAGGACAGTTTCATCAAGCAAAACGTGAGTAGTAAGAACCAGAGTTTATTAATCTCGAGACAATAGCTGCTCGGTAGTGCGTGCTGATGACTTAGAAATCAATGCTCAATTCCTCAATTGATTGTCTGCACGTCCCCGGCCAGAGTGATCCAAATATAGCTCTGGATGAATGACTTCGACGTCTTGACTGGCAGGGTTAAACAGCAAAAAGGGAAAACATTACCAAGCTGGTGGGCCCGTCAATAGGAGGCCCACCCCCTTTTTTTCCATTTTAGTTTTTCATTCTTATTTTTACCTGCTTGCCTGCCTGCCATGTGCTGCAGTGGTCTGTAAGTGCAAACGAGAGCATAAAGAACGATGTGGCGAGCTAAACCTGTTTGTTCTTTTCGCGGCTGAGTGCAGCTGGGTTGTCTGCGAGCCCGCATATTCACCTAGACTGCTTCGAGCAGAATCGGATGGTGGTTGGTGTGAATCCTACTGGGATTCTCTTTAGATCCACTCGCTTCTTTTTCGGATTCTCCGAGGTCTCCGTCTGGTGGGTTTTCTGTTGTCTTGCTTGGTATTGGCGGCGCTGGGTGCCATGTGGGTGTGTGGTGGACAAGCCGGGCTGTGCTGATGCGATGCTTCCCCCCTTGCTCATGGGAGTGGTTTTGGGCGAAGACATACTCAGACAATCTCCGACGTTCTCTCTTGTTTCCATTTCCTTCATGCCCGAAAGACTCGTTGATTCCACGCCGTGTGTGAGAGTGAGACTTGTTCAAAAGGGCGAGAAAACAAACCCCGACAAAATACACACCCCCCTTTGCATGCCAGCGCGGATCACAAATAACTCGATGCATCCGGCCGCCGGCGGATGATCCCTGCCTATCACGAGTCGGACTTGATCTCCCTATCTCGTGAGCGAGACTCCTGACAGCCCGGAGAAGCATCCCAGGTCCGTAGGGATCACAAAAGGCGGCGTGCGAAGAGAAAAGAAAATTAACCTCGCGCCTAGAAAGCGTCCAGAACGAAAAAGAGGGACCAGCCAGCGAATGAAAGAGAAAGGCAGTCGGGCCTAAGAAAAAGATAATAATAAAAAAACCTTTCGATGGGAAATTCACCTCTGACACCTTACGATAGGAACACAGCGTGTGGGACGCGCGCAGCGCGCGCACGGGAAAAAAGCGCAAGAGAGCGGGCTGGCTCTTCGTTCCTCCCAGCGTCCTGCGCCGGGGTCGGAGACCTGATGCGCGGCCTCTCGTGAGATAAGCTGTGCTGGTGCGGAATTCCGCAGTTCTGGGCGCCCGGGATCGACTCGCCCGCCGCCACTTATCGCCCTGCCATTGTTCAGGCTCACACATGGCCGCCTGCAAAACAACCTTAAATCACAACAATACCCAGCAGCTGTCACGAAAGACTCGACGGCGAGGAACAGACGAGCAGGGTTGTTCATGGCGCTGCTCGAAGGGTGGGTAAACCCGGGTAAAGCAGCACGGGCAGGACAAAAACGACCCATTCGCCGGGGCCAGGCCCAGAATCGGCCTCTGCCAAGACCTGATGTTCATCGCCCGGGGCGCCCACAGCACGATTGATTCCGGGCTGTCCAGAGCAAACTCCATCTTTGGGCCGTTCGTTGTTTCTCTTCTCTCCTCCAGTGCTTTTCAATCTGATGTCGTGGGCTCCGGCAGGCCTCAGGGTTGTATTCTGCGAGCTGGCTATCCGCGCACTGGAGGGGCGTGCGAGTCTCCCAGCAAAGCTAGACCGTGGAGACGATCAGCTGTGTGGCTTTATGGGCAGGTGGAAGTGGGTTTCTCAACGCTCGTCTTGAGTCGTGCCATTCAGGGGGCTGAGCTCAAGCCCGGCGTTTCGATCGTTTCGGTCCAGACCGGCGGGCACCGGAACAGTCTGGAGAACGGGGAACGAGTGTCTACATGTGATGTGCCTGGAATGATCTGCAATGTTTGGAGTGTGCAGAGAAGTGTGTGTGTCTGTCGCTCTCAGTAAACTTTGACATGATCCTGAGATGCAGTAGTCGGAACATACCCAACCCAGCGCTGTTCACCCCTCCAACCCTGGTAACCCTAATATTAGCTCCGCCGATATAGAATCGTTTCATCGACAGATGCAGACTACACCCAGCTCCAGACCACGTTCAAAAGGACACAAGCTTTTTTGACAGGCTGTCTCTATCAGATCTCAGTATATATAGAGCTACTCTGGGCTAGTATCTATAGTCGAAGCTCTAAAAACGTACAGACAATCGCCGACACACTAGAGAATTGGGCTGCCGACAGAATTCCGATGCGTCCGTATGGGCGAGTGGTCTGTATCATCGGAGATGATTGTTAGTAAAGCTGAAAAAGCAATTCGAAGTTACAGTCTTCACATGTTATCTTGATTTCGTAGGCTAGCTCATTGTTAGACTTGTTTCGGCGATGACGATGGGTCTTTTGGGCCTCTATTCCGCAGCCTCTCGGACCGGGCGGCCGATGGGGCATGAACTGGATGGAAACGGGTATTCTGGTGGCTCACAGATGGCGTACTACCTTTCCAAGCGACCGAAAGGTCCTTATGCTCTAGATAGATGAGCAGTATGTGGTTACCTATCTACTCGGTAAGTCAGGGAAGGCTCGAGAGTTCCCAGCTGAACACCGGGATTAGGAAACCCTTCCAGCGCGCGGTGTAAGTGACGATGATATACACTCTGCCAGGGCGCATTGGGGAAACGACCGGGATGCTTATCCCGGCAGCGACGGGACTTAATCAGAAATCGCAGGTGCAGCTTAAGACTCCCGAGATACATGTAGAAGCCCTCCGAGCCTCAGCCGAGTCCAGAAGCGCAATCTACGGAACGTCGGGATCTTGGTGCAAAGTCCCCAGTGGGCCAGACCTCGCGGATACTAGCCACAGCAAATTAAGGTTAGTATACACTATCTGTGACTTAAAAAGAAGCTTCAGCTGTATCCAGAGGGTCCCAATATAATCCACACCGTGGTCCATAAGGGTGGGAAATATCTGTATTGGATGAGTCAGCACCACGCTCAGCTCTTACGGCCGGACTATAAGTTTGTCTGCGGTTTGGGTAAGGGGTTTCCAGCTTTCTGGGACTCTAACGAAAAAAAAGAAGTCCTTGCAGCGCTGGGGCTCATCCACGCGGAAGAGAGCGAAGCTAGAGTCAACATATATTCACAGACTTTGGGGCTCTTGTGGGTTGACGGACAGCGAAGAGCTCCAAATCGAGCTAGCGTCTGAACTGCGGAAGAAGGATGCCGCCGTGGTCTACCGGTGTAAGTGAGGGGGGCCCCTTCAAGCCTCATCTGAAGGTGTTCATATTCTCCCGTGCTTCCTTCTCCCCTAAGAGCCCAAAAGGCCCAACCGGGCCAGGACGAGAGCCCACGGCCCAGCTGACCGGCTAGACGTGCATGGCTTGTAATTCAGCCGAGCGGTGGTTGCTCAGCACTGGAAGAAAGGAAGCATCACAAGTAGCTTCACGTGCCAGCCGTCCGGCCCCAGTGCGCATCATCGTCTCCAATAATATCCAGCAGGACCGATTGATAAAAAAAAAGAAAAGAAAAAAAAAAGGAGCACGTTGGAAAACCGACCTGACCTTCATATTAGCGAGAAGGGTGGGGCCCCCGGCGAGCGAAAGTGGAGACTCGGGGAAGGCAAGAAGCGGGAGCGTTGTGGGGCGACGGGCGGGAGCCGGTCAAGAAAAGCTTTCTTCAAGCGGGGGAAAGGTAATTGGAATAAGGCGGCACGGCACAATCTCTCTTGTGCCTTTTTTATATATTTTTATATATATTTATATATATTTTTTATATTTTTATAAATATTTTTATAACTGATTGTAGTGCAATATGAGGTGTAATAGCAGCGTTCTTGCGTTTTGTATTATGTGCGCTTTCTTATTGCCTTGATTCATGCTGCTCTTGTGTGCCGCATACCACACCCCTCTTGCGTTATCATCAGGTTGAGTGAGCCTGTGTAGTAGTGGATTTTGAGGCCTGACGTCGTTGGATCAGCACAACACACCGAATTCCTCGGAGAGAAAACGCGCAACAAAGGGCAAACCACGCAAGAGGCGTACATAGGGGCTTTGGGTCTACGCTGCGAAATTGCCGGCTTTCTGCCCCGACCACCGCCATCCCACTCCAGTATTGCTTCCTTCGTCACCGGACCGGCCGATACCACACTGCTCTCGCGCATGGCTGCCCACAGCACAGCAAAGCACGCATGGACGGACGGAGTATGTGAGAGGTATAGTGCCAATCATCAGCGAGGGACGCCTGCATGGGCGTCTGGTCTCGTTGCATCCCCTCCCCCTCCTCGTCCGTGCGGCTACCGAACCGGTCAAGAGAGGTTCGGTGCACGTGAAAACGGCGGGTTATCCACAGTCTGTGCAAATACAGCTATTTGATGGCTTTCTGTTCTTCGCCTTGAAGAGAGGCGGTGGTGGTTGCTCGCTGGGAACCGGCAAACGGGTCGGGACGACAATTCACGTTTTCTTTTGCTGCTGTTCGGTGGGGGAAAACGAAACCTGTATATGCGCGGAGATGCTTCTTTGTAGTATTCATTTGCAGAATAGAGCTCCTGTTTTGTGAGCAGGGAAGGACCCTTAATGGGCTGAAATCGCCGAGTTTTATCAGATTGGCAGGAAGTCGGAACAGGGGATTAGAAGGATTTCTCGACTAGCTGTAGCGGCTGGCAAAAACTCAAGCGCTTAAGGTGTGGCAAGATGGTGCAAATCTGCGGATAAGGATTCCACTAAGATGAATGCTATCGAGATTCAGAACAGCCTGAAACTGGCGATTACTGATTTCTCTTTTTCTTCTTCTATTCTACATCTAGAATACATGTTCTCAGCTGAAATTAAGATTCGCGTGTCCAAGTTAGCGTCTTTGATATCGCCAGAGGCTGGAATTCCAAGGTCCAATGTTGAATAAACCGCCGGCCCACAACTTTCATACGCACCAGCCAAGTTTATATTCGTGAGCTCTCCAACAAGGCGTTTGCAACCGCACACCCCAAGGAGACTTGCTGTCCATCGGACGATTCTGTGCATTTCCTTGCGCCGTCGGAGGAGGGTTGGACTGGACGGTGAATGGTGGAAGAACAAGCACAAAAGGCTGCGCGCTGCAGAGGGGCCGGCTGCATTGGACTTACTTCGTGGTTCAAATGCAACGACGGAGAGAAAGGTCCATGTAGGAAACATCATCCGGGATCGCGGCCGGTTGGGGTTGGACGGACGCAGCTTGGTGTTGACATCTCAGGACATTGAGAAAGAAGAAAGAAAAAACCATCCAATACGTAACAGACGTGCAGTTCCGTATCAGCAGCTTAGGGCGTGGTGGTTGACAACGCACGGCCAGGGATAGCCGAAGTTACGAGTGGGTTGCTGTAACAGAGGAGGACGGGTAAAAGTGAAAAGGGAAGATATCGCCGTGGCCTCCGCGGTAGTACGGCGGGGCTGACCTGGAAAGCTTGCGGTGATTTGAGTTTCGTGTGTTTTTATTTTTATTTTTATCTTTTTACTATACTGTACGATACATGCCGGACAGGGCAGGGAAAGAGCTACTGGCAATCGGAAACTCCGCGGGACAGATTGTCTAGGAGGATCCAATACATTCGTGCACGAGACTACCTTGTCTATGTAAGTTGAAGGAAGGTGGCTCGAGTGTGACCAGCATATCCAGTGCAAGAAGAAGGAGCAAGCTGTCTGATGAGGCAGCTGATTCCAGCTTCCACCCAAGACACCGTGTGCTGGGGAAGGAGCAGCAGGCAGAACAGACGGCCACCGTCTCTTGGGGAAAGAACCTCTCCCTCCGCCCGGCCGTGATCACGCCTTTCCTGCTTTTGACGCCCCATCTCGGAAAGAACGAACGAGCTGCTCGCACTCCTGTGTCGCACTACTGCCGCTCCTTCCGCTTCTGAGTCTACGGTAGGGAACCTGCTGAGGTCGCGCCTGCTTCGTGTTGGGTGCAGCTGGCGACGCCGGGTTATGTCATTGCACAGATTCTGTCCACGTCAAAAGGGCAGCCGTGTTCTTTCTTTCTCTCTTTGCTGATAGCCACGTTTCACCCAATGTACAGCTTCCACGTTTTTCTTTTCTTTCTTTTTTTGGGTATGTGTTCTCAGCTATCCTTAGTGTGTCCGTCCCCTTATCTGGTCGTCGTATCAACTTGATCCCCAAGCTCCGCTTCTTCTCTCCTTCTTCCTGTACACTATGCCCAATCTCTCTTAGCCGTTGAGCACCGGCCGCTTGATAAGCTGGGAATTCCGGATCCTTTCTCCGTGTGCACCTCATAAACCCGCTTCACCTGCTCTTTTCCACTCAACGGTCTAAACGGCCCTTTTTTCCCTCTTGAATATGCATGTTCCGCTTTGTAAACCGTCCTGGTGATTAGATAATTGTTGCTAGCAGGGTTCAGAGCTCACTGAGAGGTAGACTTCGTGTCTTGGCTGTTTGTGCGGCGTGAACGAATTCACCGTCTCTGCGTCTATCGCCCATTACCTCGGCTTATCTTCTTATCGAGACGGGCTGTCGCCTCTTTTTCTCTCTCTCGCTTTTTCTGCCTCCCGCTCATTCCGCGATCTTGTAAGGGAGATTCCCCCCCTTTTCGCTTCACTGTTCCCTTTTCTTTTGCCTCCCCCGTCCGGCCACGTCCGACCGGACGGATCAAAACCCACGGTTGATCCAATGCGTCTAACCTGATCTTTAGGCTGGTATTGGGCAAAGTCAAGCCGGCCGGGGGGGTTTTGCCAAGACCAAAAGCATACTTTCGACACCTCCATTGTGATATTGATGCCTCCATATCTCGACATACACAGTGAGTTGTCTTGCATTAGCATCGACCAGCAGCCTCAAAATGCATGGTGGTGTTGTACAGTTAATGGTGTGCAACAGATGGCCTCAAAAGACACCCAGTCGGCCTGGGTGAAACACTGCAACATTGGTATCACCACCACCCCGCATCTGGCCGGTGAGAAAGTTGGGCGTGTTCTGTGCCACCCGTTTGACGCACGCTTGCGGCATGTCGAATGGTCACTGGTTTGGGCGCGTCAAAAAGGCAAGAAATTGCAGACGCTTCGTTTTGAGTTATATTCCCGGCGGCCTGTGGCAAGACAGTGGCCAATGTCACTTTTGACAGCTCCAGATATCCACCACGAACCACCATGACCAGCGATGGCGAAAAAAGGAGTTCACTCGCAAAAACCCTCATCCTCCTCCCTCCAGTCTTCACCCCTTTTGCCTCTTTCGCTTCCCCTCACCGAGATATAGCGGTGAGCGGGGACAACAGTCTGTTCCCCGCCCTCGACGATCAACCTTGCAGATCACCGTTCAAGCGAATATTGCGTCTTTTTAATTGAGCGTTTCTTTTCCGGCAAGTCTGTATCAGACTCTGGCTTGTTTCCATGCTGCAGAGGGACAGCCTGATGTTCACACACACAAGCACTGCTGCAGAGTGCATAGGCCAGCATGCATACTGCACATACATACAGTACTCATACATGCGCCCACGCAGACCCAATCTCCCCTCCTCTTCCCCTCCGTCCGTATTATGAAGCCTCCATGCATGATACCCTCCTTCACACGCAGCCAATCGCCGCGTCTCGTTTAAGGACCGGTGAAAAGGGTCATAGACAAATGCCAAGACTGAGTTGTACCCGATTTGAAACCGGTCGGGTTCATGAACTTTGGCGAGAGAGAGCCTTGTTGTCTGTATTCCACCCGTTTGCTACCTGGTGATGGTGCTTCACCCACCGCCAGCCCCATTCTCCGTATACATGCAGTACAGGGTAGTGTATGTATACTGGCCTGCTGGTGGCTTCATATTCCATCTCATGTGAGCCCGCAGTGCAACGCACCCCTCTCGAGGCATTGTAGCCGAGTCCAGTGACTGGCTATATCCGGCTACAAGAGGAAGTCCCGCAACTGGCCACCGTGTTGTTGGCTTGACTGCAATCGCAGTGTCCAAAGACACACCCTTGCCGTGACAGCAACGCTATTGACTTGAGCTGTGCTCATTCCAACGTTGGATGGTCCAGTGGATGCGTTTTGGGTGTAAGTCAGCAGTGCTTTTGCAGTGCTGGGCCCATTTCCCCCTCTAACACACCTTACCAGTAACGCCTTTTTGGCTGCGACTTTTGCGCCCGCAACGACTTTGTGCCCGTCGCCAAAGCGATTCAATCGCTGAAATCTCGATTTCTCGTCCCTGAACCGCCAGTCTTCAGAGATCAAACCCCTGATTTAGGAGGGTCTGGCACCTTTCTGTCGCTTGCTGGTCCCAATTGCACGGATTGAAGAAGAAAGCAGCCGGAATCTGCTGGTTTCCCTCGCGATGATTGTCCCCGGCCAGGCGTATGAAATCTTGAGATGGGGACTTTTTTCATCTACCACCTTTGGGTGTCACCGTTCTCTGGTCCCGGAGACTGGACAAGACCCTGGCCAGCCGATGGAAACCACGGGTTGCTGGCCTTTCTCATGCTGCATGACGACGAAAGGGAGGCTGGCTGGGCTGGCCGGAAGCCCCATCCGCGTTTGTGATTTGATATACAGGCCTTTACTTCGTCTTGCCCTTTTTCTCTCCTTTTCCTTCTCTCTTTCGTGTGAAGGAGCACTCCTCGCGTATCAGGGTATTGCTGGATATATATATCCGAGAACACGACAACACTAGGCTCGCATATTTACCAAGGGACCTTGTTGGGAAACTCAAATACTTCCCCTATGGTTGCCAGAGCCTTGTGGTCACCATGGCCTTTTTCTTTTTTTTTTCTTTTTTCTACGAGTCTCACTATTAAGCAGCTAAGCTTCCTGCTAAAAATCTCAAAATGACACCTGTAATCATCATCATCCGCTCGAGTGGGCAGTATGCAACGCACACAAACGTCCCCTATGTGAAGGAAGATGCCAGCCCGTATCCCCAGCACACGGGAAGCCAGAAGATACGGAGAGAGGCAGACACGCGGAAGAAAAGGACGTTTCACCAGCCTCGGCGCGACATCACCATCCGGAACGTCTGGCCTGAAGAGACAGACCACCAAGATATCACAGGCAGGCAAGCCACCACCACCACCACCACGCATAGTCCTCCAGACCACAAAGAACAAAAAAGCAGAACTGTTCCCACCCACCTGGAAAGTTCCGTCTAGGGCGTGACATCGTTCTGGCTTTCTTCTGAGGCTTTGGTTACGGCCGGCTTGGATTCCACCAGTCCCAGACTCCCAGTTGCAAAAGAGAGAGAGCGTTTTGCTTGGCTTTTATATCCCCACTATACAATACCGAACCCCTTGCCAAAACCCTGTGCATGTTTAAGGCAGAACCAGGGGTTGAACCCTTTAGGAGGTTCATGTCCGGAAGTGATGGATGTCCAGGTTGTTGATGTTTCTTCCTAAGCGGGCCATGGATGATGCTGTGCATGTCTGGCTGGCTGAACATCCATCATTTCCGCACAACGGGGTCTAGAGCCGTGTATCCGTGGCTAGGAGACGCCGATAGCCCTTTCTTCCACCAGCAGGAAATAATCGCGTTGTGTTTGTGTGCTGTCGTGGCCTGCTTGGGGGACACAAGCACCCAGGGATCGATGCGAGCAATAGAGGCCAAGGTGTGTCTGCTCCACGTCCCTGCATGCAAGTACCGCTGGATGCTGTCAAGGGCTCACGTACATCAAGCCACACCTTACAATATCGGGGTTTTCCCTCTCGCTGGGCGCCGGCAATCACGCACCCCATCCAGGCAGAAAGGAAGAAGTCTAGACAACTAGTAGAATCGCATAGAGAGGCTCGACCCAGCCAAGACTTTCCTCTCCCATTCACTTCCCACTTCCCTCTTGTTCCCGCCTCCATCCATCCATCCACGCCAATCCTCCCCAAGACACGCTCGGTTCCGGTGGCGTTGGAGATAGTTCCCAACCCATCCGCACGGGAACGGCGGCGTATGGCCTTCTTGACAGATAGCCTCAAGCATAATCCTGCTGAATGAAGAACATGCAACAGTTACTTTTTTGGTGTCTTCTGCGTTTTGTGTGTGCGTGATGGCCAAGGAAGAAGGAATCAACGATGCCGCGCGGAAAAGTCGCCGGCATCTTTCTTCTTAGAAAGACCCCCCCATCAGCCTGAATTGAGAATCCACTTCGGTGGGCGAGGGCTATCTGGAGGGCCCGGATAGGTCCGGCAGACGATAGTAGGGCCAGTTTCGGAGTGAGTTGGTGAGTGGTATCTGGCGTCGGTTCTGGAGCAATGACATAGGCGGGTGGACGTAAGCCTAGGAACAGACACGAGGCGCACGGAGAGATTCACAAGTGTGTGTAAAAGTCCCTGGATGCCGGAACTCACGCAGCGCTAGTCTCCATAGACTTACATATGTATCCAGCAGGTAGGGAGGGAGGTATGCCTCCTGAATGGATACAACGAAGAAAGGGGGCTTTTGGTCCCGATATCCCGGGTTGTCGCTCCGACGAGCCAGGCACACGCCCGGCTGGAGACGCAGGATATGTTCTAGCCCCTTTCCTATCTTTCGGTCGTTTGTGTTTGAGTGTACTGTGCGTACTACTCTCCACACCGCCCAAGTCTTTCCCTACCGACCGCTTTGCTCTGTGCCATATGATGATATTGGCTGTTCCCGCAGGGATCCATGGCAATCACCGGGACAGGATTCTGGAACCTTTGCTGCGCTTCACAGCCGTGATACTGGGACTCTGCTCCATGCGTATGAGGGGAGATCTAGCATATTGAAACCTCCAAGGCGGCAATTTTGTTTTGTTTTGCGTGCTGGTGAGCTGGACACGGCTGGGGTTTTTGGGATGTGACCTCGGTCCAGCTCTCTTGGTTGTGAGTGAGTATGTGTGTGCGTGTGTGTGAAGCCGTATACGCAGCCTGGAGTCTCGCGCCGGCTGGTGAGTTCCGTCATTTCTGGGGATGGTTGCAGGATGTAGTCTAGCATACCTAGTGACCTCGACTCGCACTTGTGTTGCTGCACGCCTCTTACCGTCTCCCTCTCCCCTGGCAACACTGAGCCACCGGCACAAGGAACTGGACATGCACGCATTTGACTGTTCGTACAAACACGCCTGGCCAGCCGGATCCGACCGGAAGAGAGCCACCCACACACACAGCCGGATCCCCGCAGTGGCCGCTCTTTCTCGCTCACCGGCTCGGGGAAAAGCGTGCAGAGGATCCTGGGTTCCTCCGTCGAGGGCACTTGGAGCTCTGGGCGACTTGCTTCCAATCTCCGGGTGTTCAGCGCTCGATATCTCACACAGCCAGCTCTGCCACCCGTTTGAGTCTGCTGGGCAGCCCCTCGCCGGGAAAAACACCCTGACGGGCTCCGTTAGTGCTCGGATGGATGTGTGTCTGTTCTGGTGGGAGGACTTGCACTCTGGCCCACGGTATCCGGACTACGAACTGCACTTACACTGGTAGAAACCCCCGGTGTATGTGTATGCGTGTGCGTGGGCTCACCATAAGAGGGGCGTGGCGCTCTTGCAAGCACGGAAAGAAAAAAGAAAACCCCAACCAGAGAGTTGCATATTGCCTCTTGTCTGTTTCCCCCTCTTGGCGTATAGAGCTTTAGGCGATAACGCTAGCAAACAAGCTCCGCCAAGCTTTCCGTGTGGCTACCCTCGCATCCATCCCTTGTTTTTTGGAGACGAAATGAAGGAAGTAAGTGTCGGTCTTCGGGTCCGTGGGCTCCACGCATGCATGTGGGCGTGAAAAGGCAAAAAGAGAGGACCGCCTGGAGCCAAGCGGGTCACCTATGCCGAGACGTCTCCTACTATATGTTCAGCGCTGTCGTCTCTGTGTTAGTGTGGAACGGAGGAGGGGGGCGTGTGTGTGTGAGAGAGAGGAAAGAGAGAGAGAGAGAGACAGTAAGAGAGAGCGGGTGGGAAGGAGACGCCGGGTGTTCGTCGTGAAAGCAAACCCGACCGGGCTAGACTCTGGATGATCGCAAAGTCGAATGATGGAGGTTTTTCATGTGTGCTGCGGTTGTCGTAGCCGGCCTGTCACTCACACCCCCAGTCTGGATGCACGTATATTGCACCTTGAGGCACAAGGTCTGTCTTGCTACGTGCAGGATCCTCAGTCTCAGCTCGTCCTGTGCTGCACGTACGTTGGCTGTAAAAACACGGCTATATTAACACCGTATACTGCGATGCACGCACGTCGTTGCTCGCTCTGCCTCTCCATGCATACACGGATAGCGGTGGACTTTTTGTGGCCGTGGCCAGCTTGGGATGCGCGGAACAGAGGAACCCTGGCCCATGCCAGGCCGCTCGTATCACGTCGGGCTGTTGCTGGGACGTGATGCACCGCTTCGTGTCAGCGTGATGTGCGGACGGAGCGGTTGTTCCCAAACCCGCGCAGAACCGGAATCTGACGTAGAAGAGGGAAAACTCTACCCACAAAGAGCAGTCCGTGCTAGATTGCTCCCGAAAGGGCGTGGTCCAATCACCACCACCACCAACCACTCCACACAACATCATCAGTCCAAGCTCCCCAGCATTACCATATTAAATCCCCGATGCGCAGTTACTTGCCCTTCCCTCGCCCCCCGGGGAGCTTTACCGAGTTTCCTTAATTTTCAGAGGCTTATTACACATTACACCACCCTATGTTCTCTATGCACTTCCGTGCTTTTTACCCTCTCGAGGGCGCGACAATCCCGCGCACTGCACAGAGTATGTATGTATACACGCCCTTCGAGATACACGTCCAAAAAACAAACAAAAATCCCCCAGTCGTCAGCCTGCACACTTCGACGCCCGGCCCTTCTACGGGAGCTCTTTGGTCGTGCAGGAGCGAAAACTTCCATCAGGACAACGGGTAGACATCTGCGTGGGTTTCTAAGACCCGTGAGAAATACCCCGGGACAGGCATGCAGGTGTCTGGATTTCCCGTCGAATGGGTGCCTCTCGAGTTGGCGCTTGAGCTTTTGAGTTTTGGGTTTGCAATGGGTTATCTTGGGGCCAAGGCCAGATGCAACGTGCCTCTCGAGAAGACAGCTAACTTGCTAGGTACATTGTACCGCTGGCGAGTTTGGGGGAGCAATCGCTGGCCGGGACTCGGAAGCGCAGGTGTGGTGGAGGTTCGCATTTACGTGATGATCTTCGAGCACTTTTCTCTTCTTCCAGCATCTCTTCCCGTGTCTGTTCTTCTCTCGGCCCCCGCTGGCCCCCAAGATGGAATTCTTGGGCTGGGTTTCGAAGTCCCTTGTGCTTTCCAAACCCAGCATACTCCCATCTAATCATCTCCAAAAAGGTTCAATGCGGAATTTAGCGCTAAGAGTAGTTTGCCCTAGCAGATTTCCAGAAGGTCTTCAAGCGGCCTTCTAGCGCTTCCCACCCCACTTAAAGACGGCGGCTAGAGCGTTCGCTTCCTTTTTAGTGGGTCTCAGGACCAAAAACTCCGGCTGTTGATTTTGTTGACGTGGGATGGATTAGGCTCCAAACCCTAAGCGCCGAATGTGGGCACGAACACCGTCTGGGATGGATGAACAAATCGGTGACGGTGGTGGTGGCGGCGATGGTGACTATCATGACGATGGTGCATGCCTTCAAAGTGAACCATAGACCTTTGATGCCTTATCTCCCGCGAACCCTTAGACGCCCCCCCCTGTGTTTCGCTCTTCGATATGGTCATTTTCGCGAGATTCCCGCTCCGCTATGGACATTCTGCGGCAGTGGATCGCATATAGCTACCAACTACTGGTATACAACGGTATGTTTTCGCCCCCCCTTAGTGCTAAACCTAATTTTAAACCCTAGCCCTAAGGTACTCTTTTTAATCAAAA
>LNGL01000001.1:2344954-2470706 GCA_001510565.1 Knoxdaviesia proteae | reverse complement strand
CTAGCCTTTAACGTCTTTAGCTATCTATATAACCTTCTCTTATATCTTTATAACCTAATCGATTAAGAGTCTCTATCGCTTAAGGTCCGCGACATAGGCTTTTATATAGGCGTTACTTTCCTTAATCTCCCTTAGGTTCTTAGTAACTAACTTAGCTACGGCTTTAACGATCTACTCCTAAGGGACGGGAGGGTAGTAAAAGTTTCGGGTATTAGGGGTATATATAGGGGTCGCTTCCTCTAATTCCGGGATAGCCTTATTAGCCTCGGCCTATACGTTAGCCTCGTGCTATACCCGCCGCTTAGCGTCGCGCTATCTTAGGCTTAGGCCCTTAGCTACTTTATTTTACCTCGCTATAGAGGACTTAGTTAGAGATATTAGCTACTATATAGTATCGTAGGTAGTGGAACTAACTTAGGAGGGGGGGGGGGTTTAGTTAGGGGCGTTAGTTACTAAATACGCTTTATCTAGAGCGTAAAAATCGAGGTGCTATAGAAGTTTTATAGCTTCGTAAGGTTCGAAAAGGTAGGGGAAAAGGCTACGGAAGTTTTACGGCTTCGTGGGATTAATAGGTAGGGGGGAAAAGGGGGGGGGGTCGAAACGAAAATAGTAAGGGGTAAAGCTATAAGCCCCGGGCTTATAACCTATTCGAAAGTAAGTAAAATAGGGGTAGTAGAAGTTTAAGCTTTAGCGCCCTTACTATTAAAAAGGTAGGATTAAAAGTAATAGAAGAATTATCGATAACTATCTAGAAAGCTAGCTAGAATAGGCGGGGGAGAGCCCCTAATTTATCCCCTATAGGATTAGGCTCCTCCCTCCTAAAGGCTCCGAATACCATCCAGGTTCTTTATCCATTCCCAAGGCCTCTCCAGGCTCTCTATCTATTCCTAAGGCCTCTCCAGGCTCCCTAGGGCCTTCCCATAGTTATTAGGTATGCCTAATAACTATACTTGATTTCCAACTGCCTAATAAATTCTCAACATATAGAAATAAGCTCTAAAGATGATACTAGTGGGTTTTACTTTAGACATAAACTGTGTTCATGAGCGCGTTTAGTGTGAGATTCGACCTTCTCCATAATCATAGTGTGGTGCTTTGCATCGAGTAGAGTGGTCGTTGACTTTGAAAGATGTTGAAATCCAAAAATGGGGTGTCCTTGCCAGACTAAGAGATTATCTAGAATTTCTGGAACATCTGGAAATCATGAAACCTTCCACGAAGTCATGATTTGCTGTTCGGCGAAGGCGCAAAACTCGTCGAGGCCTTTCTTCCTTCCCGTCCTGGAGAGTCACCCTCCTGCCAAACCTGGATTTTGTGGTCCTCACTCTTCAGGATGTTTGACTCAATTGACCAATCAACAACCCTGCTTGGACCTAACAACCTGTGTAACATGCCATCCTCACCTAATCTCACGATGACCTCATACGCCTAACCCTAACCAGGATAAGAGGATAAGACTTTTTACAGTCATTTATCAAAATTTCTGTACACCGACAATCCAAGTATCGAAATTACGTTTTTCTTTTGCACGAAGTTGGAATTTGAAAACGTCGGATTTGATTTTGGGATGCCAAGTGATCGTTATGACATTTAGCATTGGTTTCGCGTATCCCCCAAAAAGCCTACTTCGGAGAGAAACTGCTGGGTCGACGGGAAGACGTTCGAATGACGCCTCATTACTAGTTATGTGAACTAGTGAGTGCTGTGATCTTCTCCCAGTCAGACAGACACTTGTCAAGATATGTAGTGAAACCACTATAAGCAGTGCTCATGACAAAATAGCAGATCTCTTCGGATCTTTCCAAAGCTACGCAAAACTAAGAACACCTACTATTGTGGCTATCGTCACGACATGCACGACAATCACTAACACACCCCTTCTTGCTAAGGTTGCTAGTGAACAAGAGCTGATAAAAACTTAGTTCATTTCATTGCAATAACCGAGAAATGCCTAGGAGTCTCATTAGGGCATCAGATAAAGCTTCATCCCTCTCGACCTTCATAAACTGTAGAAATTGAAAACAAACCAGACGAGAAAAAGGCAGTTATTTTATGGCGAAAAAAGACAAAAAAACAAAATTTCATGCAAATCCATCTTTCCATGTATTAGAACCTCCCCTTTCCCTTCCTGGAACGCCGGTTTTTATGCATCTTATGCATCTTATGTGTTCAGTGTGGCTGGTGGTGGGTTATGCTTCCCTCCGGCTTCCTTCCCCGAAGAGATCCACGGAAAATAAGAGGAGATCTGGAGAGGGCAAGAATCTGAGGAACACTTGCTCCTCATGATCTCCATATTCACATTCTAGAGGATGTCACACATACCTGTCTAGACATCCTTTCGTTCTAGCTAAATCCTCCAATGCCGACACAAGAGATTATTGCTGACGTGTAAAAGAAAAAAAAACCCCCCGAAAAATTCCGTAACTGACTCAAGACTCCAAGAAATCCGGAAGAACCATGAACCAGATAAATGTCTTCCCGACATTTTCCCCTTGGTGTGAAGAAAGGATGAAAATAACGCAGCAGAAGCAAACAAAACTGCAAACTGTCAAACACGAAATGCATGCTAACAAGCAAATGACGAAATGAACAAAATTGACAGAAAAAGAAAAGCAAATGGCGAGTCATTTGCTCAGAATGAAGTTTGGGGGGTTTTGTTTTTGTTTTGGGTATCAGGAATAGCCAGATTAGCTGATGAGTGGGCTGTGTTAACAATAGCAAAGGCTCGAGAGAAATGGGAGACTCGAAAAACAACGAGACTGGAAACACAATACACAACAAAAACATTCGCTGGCGATGAAAAAAACTTCAGAAGCCGTGAGAAAAATAGGAATAGAACAGGAAACGCCGATGCTGAAACAGATAAACGAAAACAGAAGATAATAATAGTAGAAAGAAGAACAAAAATCAGGCGGTATCATTGCTCATAGCTCGGGAGGATGTGGTTGGGTTGGTGATTGGGCCGTATCATCGTGGAGAGTCTGTTGACTGGACTCTCCATCGCTGCTTGCTCGATCGTCGCACTGCGGGCTCGGAGGGCTTGAAAATCCAGGACTACTTCTGGTTAGATTTTTTTCTCGCCAAACCCCCGTAAATTTCCAACCGACTGAAATCATGGATGTTATGTATCAGACCTATTGTTGCCCAAGGGATATCGGTTTGACTGGGCTTTCACTTCTCGTGCTTTTGCTGCAGCGTGCTCGGCTTGGATCTGTTGTTCCCACATTGATGCGTATCTGCCGCCTTTATCAATGAGTTCATCGTGGGTTCCCTTCTCAACAATCTTTCCAGCGTCCAGAACCACAATCTGATCGGCGTGTGTGATAGTTGAGAGACGATGACTGAGGAAAAAACGAGGTTAGTACACGATCTTAAGGTTTGTGCTATTGTTGCATTCAGTAGGCTGCATCAGTACTCACGCAATAATCAATAGAGTTCGACCAACTCCAAGGTTAGAGAGTTCGCCTTGAATTTGCTGCTCCGTGTGCGTGTCCAGGGCCGATGTTGCTTCGTCGAGCATAATAATCTTCGGATTTTTCAGAATCGTCCGAGCAATCGCCACCCGCTGTTTTTCGCCACCACTGAGACGTAATCCTCTTTCGCCGACCTTCGTCTCGTATCCCTCCGGGAACGACATAATACGGTCGTGGATACTTGCTGCCTTGCAAGCCTCGAAAATATCCTCTTCTGTCGCTGCGGGGTTGGCGTACTTGAGATTATACATCAGCGTCTCGTTGAACAGGATCGTGTCCTGTGGCACCACACCAATGAATTTTCGAACTGAATCGATGGTCAGGGTCTTCACATCCTGACCATCAATCTCGATGCTGCCGCCAAGACAGTTGTAATATCGGAACATCAGACGGAAAACCGTCGACTTTCCACCTCCAGACTCGCCGACGAAAGCCGTGGTCGTACCAGGGGGGCATTCGAAGTTGAGGTGTTTTAGTGCGGCTCCGCGGTTCGACCCATATGAGAAGCTGACATCGTTCCACGTAATTCGACCAGTGCATTCAGTGATAGTCTTCGCGTCAGGGGGATCGATCATTGTCGGCTGAATTTTGAAGAGCTCAAGCAGGCGTTCTCCTGAGATCAAAGCCTGCTGGACCGTGCGATAGAATTGACCAAAAAAGTTAAGCGGAGCTTGCATTTGCATAAGATAAGACATGAGCGTGACGAAATCACCAACATCTCTGTACTGCATGGCGACCTGC
This sequence comes from Knoxdaviesia proteae, assembly GCA_001510565.1. Lineage (NCBI taxonomy): Eukaryota > Fungi > Ascomycota > Sordariomycetes > Microascales > Gondwanamycetaceae > Knoxdaviesia > Knoxdaviesia proteae. Next base: position 2,466,492 of record LNGL01000001.1, on the reverse strand, counting down.
CAAGCACCGACCATCAGAACAACCGAGAGGCCGAAAGTGAAGATGATAGACTGGGCAACAGTCATCATGTTCATGCCGTAGTACACCTTCGCCTCCGCACGCTGGAAAGTGTCGATCGCGCTGCGGTAACGATTGAACTCGAATTCTTCGGCGTTGAAGTACTTGACCGTCTCATAGCTAGTGATCGAGTCATTCTTAACTGCCTCTTCTTCTCGATCGGCATTCGTCATGTCGCGGCGCTGGTCGGCGCGGGTCTGGGCCATCTTAATGGTAAGGAATAGATACCAGAAGGTGTTGATACTAACAATGGCTCCGTATTTGACGTCAAAGATGATATTGAAAAAGTAGATGGCAAGAATTAGGTCGATGATCATGGGTATGAGCTGGAAGGTAACCTGCTCAAGGAACGAATTGATGGCGCCGCCCTTGTTGAGGGCCGAAAGGACTTCACCAGTTCTCTTGCCCAGGTGGAAATCAAGACTGAGGCTGTGGACGTGTTCGAATGCGGCGGTTTCGAGAGACTTGTATGAATACTGGGACACTTTCACCCAGATAATCGAACGAATGGATCCGATCAGACCGGATTGGCCCTGGAGGAGAAGAAGAATGTTCAGCATCCACAACATAGCCCAGGGCATGTTGCTGGTGGCGATGAAGGCGAGACCTTCGGCCTCGTCCTCCTTGGTCGGGTGGGCTAAGCGACTGGTCACGCGACCAATGTGCCATGGGAGGAGAATGTTGACAGCACGCTGACCTCCGAGCAAAATGAAGCAGACAATAATTCTCAACTTGAGCGATACCGATTCCTTGGGCCAAAGGTAGGGCCAAAATATGGCATAGGCTCTGAGATACTCCCACCAGTTTCGCTTGGGCAGTTTTGTCGGCCGATAGAATGCAGCAGAGTCGTCCTGATACACGCCGGGGTTATTTTCCGAAGGCGTTGCTAAATTTTGGCTGGGCTCCTCTGGGTCGGTGGAGGAATCTCGACTGCGACGGGGAATGGTGCGGGGGGTTATCAGCTGATCGGTTTCTGCGAGCAGTGGCGTCGTCTCATCCGGAGAGTCCGGTCCAATTTGATTTTCGGTATCGGCGTGTCCATTGCGATAATCGGTATCAGCATTGGCATTACCGTACTCGGCGTGGCAAGGGCGTGAGATACGGAGCCACGAAAAGGTGTAAAGACTCGTTAGCCCAAAGAGAAGAACAATTCGGACGATGGTGATAACGATATCCGATCTGACCCAGACGTCGAAACACCGGAGCGAGCCCTCTAGAAAAGATAGTCCTGGCGGGCAGGGCTCAGTGTCCAAAAAGCTGCCAACGAGGAGAAAAGATTCACCAAATAGCCCAAGGAGCCAGCAGACGAAATGGGCAATTCCTGGGCCAGTTCTCCACTCAAATAGGCTCACGATGAAGTAGAGGTAGAGTGAAGTCGAGGTCAGGATATACACCTATTGCAGAGTTAATTGTATTGCCAACGCGTTAATGCCGGCATCAATTTTATGGGTGGCCAACAGGTACTCATGACGGGGCTCTTATCAGTGACTTACAATGTTCTCCTCGGCCGCCCACCAAGGAACAACCGGGTTCAGGAGATCTTGGTGCGCATCGATAGCGTGAGAAACGATGATACCAGCGCTGGCACAAAATGAAAGAAACAGTAGAATGGAGAGGTAGATGAAGGTACTTCGGGCTGCAAATCCGAATTCCGGTAGTCGAATTCGGGGCTCACGGCTCGATCTCGCCAGTTTCCCAACAGGGAGAGGTTTTCCGCCAGGTCCCTTGATTTCAGAGCTGAGAGAGACTTCCGACCGGGAGGTGGAGATACTATAACTCAGGGCACATACAACAAACACTACCAGAATTAACGGAGCATATATCATGTGCAGAGAGAGTACCGCATCCCACCAGAGTGCCGAACTGTTGGGAGCTGCCATAGTTGTCTAGAGATGGAGGATATATCCCCAAGGTTAGGATAGAACAGGAGAAAACGTAACGAAGGACATGGCTCAGAGGCAAGGCGAAACAGGTCCGAGGAGCAGCAGTTGATAGTGAACACACAGCGAAATGGAGGGAGAGTGGGATGGGGAAAGCGATAAAGAGGAGTATTAAGATTGAGTTTGAAACGAAGGTATAATGGACAAGAGAGGGTGAGACGAGAAGAAAAGATAGCACCAAGGTTACAGATGAGGGATAGATGAGGGACAACGCGGTCAGTGAAAAAATATGGAGGAGAGGAAAAAAACAGTAAAAATTGCTGGGTTATAGGTGCTGTAAAATGAATAGGAAGAAAAGACTTGGCTAAGGATGGCTGGTATGGGGAGATCAGAGTGAAGAGGGAGAGAGGGTGTAAAAAAAGGAAATCGTAGGTAGAAGAGATAGAAATCATGAAAACAAGGAAATAGAAATGCGGGAACCACCAAAGATGATTTTTAAATCTTGTTTTTTTCTTCTTCTATTTCGAGCAATGATGAGAAACTGAGACAAACTCACGTTGATTATCTGGTTCTAAGGCATCGCCTAGTCCTCAGTGGCAATAATGATCAAGGAATGGGCGGCTTAGATGGCGAACAGCTAGGTCAGCCCACTTGTATGGATTAGTGGTGATAGCGGGCTGGGAAGAGAGGGAGTGAGGGTAAAAGCCACAGTCAGTAGGTGTTGCTTAGCAGGATAAATTGAGAGAAGCGAATTGGGAAGAGGGCGTGAGGAACGGGGGGTGGAGGGAAAGAAGAGAGAAGAAAAAGAAGAAGGTCAGAGAGAAGGAAAGAAAAGGTGAAGATCCAGTAGAACAGAAAAGAGGGACTGGAGAGGGCCAGGATGAAATAATCCTAGTTGAAAGGTTCCATGAAGAAACCACCCGAATCCCCGTTCGATCTGCGGCGTGGTTGGTGGCCAGTGCTAGCCTTGTTCAATTCAGCGTTTTTGGGCCTTGGGATTGGGATCTTTCTGTCAATGATATTTTGTTTTTCCCAACTCGGGAACATCTGCCCTCTTTATCGCCGATATTCCGATTTTTTTTCTCCCACTACCCACCGGGTGTTTTCTCCTCTCACCCTCGTGGTTTCCTTCGTCCCTCCGGGAGTACTGGAGTATTATGTCTTCAGCTGCTCGGCATCTGGGTTGGGATTTAAGAACGACCGGAAATTGCCGGAAAGGCCTTACCTGAAAAAAAAAAAATTGGCAATAGGTGACAGATGCAGTGGAAGTCTTCGTATGGGGGGCGGGTCTTATGTGGTGGTTGGTTTGTAGGTGGATTTCCGAGTTATCTGGGACTTGGGGTTAGTGAGATGGATGAAGGTTCCAGTTCTGTTGTAGTGTACGGAGGGAGTCCTCTAGGTTCGTCGGCTCTGCCCTTTTGACACCACATTGTTGATGCCAAGGGAGAGAGGCCTGGTGAAGAGCGCTGTGGGGCAGCTGACTTTCATCAGTGGCAAAACGCTTTTTCAACGGGCGGAAGAGACCTCTAACTAAAGCGAGGTTTTGGCGCGTGGCATACACGCCTTGCGCTATTATCGCATATATGGACGAGTTGTATCCGCGTCTTTGGTAATATATTTGTGTGCACTGCTCGTATGATGTGGGTAATGGACTGTCGCTTTAACATGGACGTGATTTGGATAGTAGGGACTTACGGAACTTGACTGACACTGAATAGGAGAAGGGTTGAGTGTCCGAACAACGACCCTGGGGAGGAGAAGCGGATACCTGAAGAGCGGTGGCCAGGATGTTACTTGTCAGCACTGCGAGGGCAGTGCGCAAAGTCTAGGTCTAGACTCTAGGCCAACGGGGATGGCAGTAGGGACTCGAAATGTCGGATTGATCGTGAGATCTATCAACTGAATTTGGAGATGCTGAGCTAAATAACTCACGCGATGTTCCCCCTTGTTGGTCTGCTAAGAGGAAACAAGTTTTATTGATAGCCGAAAAAAGAGAATTTAATAGAGATCGATTGACCAAGATTTGACGAACACAGCCGCGAGTAGCCGGGGGGGGATTTGGGAGGTAAACACGAGACTGACAGGCTGGCAGATATATACGCGGAATTGATGACGACAGCGATTGGCCAAAGGCGGGCTGTGAATGAAGGGAATCAGTTCTGATGGCTGTCTCTGCTCGTGGCTAGGCGGTTGGTTGACGACTATGTCTGACTATATTGAAACGATGAATCATTCCTGGAGATGAATGAGAAAAAATACGAGACTGAATCTTAGCATGGGTGAGTCTTTAGTGTTTCGTATCCAAATACCACTTACACCCTCACAATCAATTTAGAGAAACACTCGATTTCAGGTGTACAATGTGGGATGACGTTGAAGGAGACGAGGTAGAGAAGTATCCTGGTAAGTCTGGTGGTAGCCCTTCCAGGAAAGGAAGATCGAGATTATTGGACGGAAAGTCGAGCTGGAGAATAGAAAGAGAGAGAAAAAAAGACAAGTTTTCGGAGGCTTGGGGGACTTGGTAGTGGATAGATAGAAAAGTGAGACACAAAGGTAGAGGCACTTGGTCGAGAGATGAGGCTTGGAGGGAAAAAAAAGATGAAGTCGGAGATTGAAATCTGAATGGGTATCGTGGAGGGGATTTTCCTTTTGAAACTAACTGGCAGAGTCTGGCCGTGTTAAAGGAAGGAGCAGGATGGAAGTGTGACCAAGACCTCTCCACACAAACAATCATGGAAGGTGCAATCGCCCCCATCTTAATTACATTACGTGTTTCCTTAAACATGGCATGAAAGCATGCCCACGGCTTATGGCAGGAATGAGCAAATCCTGAAGATGTGCCTCAATCTCGTGAGGCATCTAACGCCGGTGAACTGTATTTGTGAGGGCAGATCGCCACCGTTCTATCCACAAATGCCAGAAGGAGACGGAATGGAGCTTGGAAAGAGTGAGCGTTGCCGATAGAGATTCTGATCCAATATGATATTTCTGTAGTATCTGGGCTTCCCTCATAAATGCCGGAGAAACAGAATGCCTTCAGTGTATAGTACATGAATGTCCAGATGGTTTAAGGGTTGGGGAGAACCATCATGACCAATTTGGGAGGTTTTGAGAATGCATCACGAAAACAAGATGTTGGTTGGGGAAGAAAAATTTGCCAGGCTGGGGGGATTTTCTCACCTAACCTTTTCCAGATGATGCACAAGAACAGTCTCACCAAGAGGCAAGTCCGCAAAGCTCATGGAAGGAACGATCGTGGGTGGAAGGAGTGGGGGTTAAAGTAACCCTAATCAACGGAACTTTGACATTGACGTAGGGTGGTGCTTCACTGAGTGGTTGAATTTGTGTGCCCCAAGCACTAACACGTTCTCTTTACTGCGTACGGGCACCTGCTGTGATGGAAGAGATGACTGACTGGCACGCACTTGGGAAAAGTCCAGAAAGAACAAAAGCGTAGAAGAAAAGATTAGTTAAGAGCCTTATTTCCCAGGTAACTCCCAGGTCAGACGCACTGTCAAGCACCAGCCGAGCACTTGGAATTTCCATGGAGCAGAGAAAGGGTTGCGAGGCAAGGCGAGATGGGTGATTGACCGATTATGATAGTACCTGTAGTATCTTCATATGTACGGTGGAAGGAAAATGTGGAAACAATCTGAAGGTCTATACAGTAGTTAAAGAATCATTGAGTTGTACGTGCTGCACAATGTGAGCTCAACGAAGAAACGACAGGGCATTTGAATTTCCCGACCGCTTTCATCAAACAGGAACCGGCTCCCCGAAGCTATATTCCCCCGTTTTCTAGATGGACAACATGCGGTGAGGGTGAACACGGGTACTACATAGCTGCAACAACGGCTAGTGTTGGAAAGATGCTTGTCTTGCCTGTAGATCCTTTTATTTGCATGACCTCCCTATCCCAAGAAAGTTAAAATATCACCGTATAACGTACATACTCCGTACAAAATACCTCCTGCGAAGTCGGCGGCGGTCTGTCTGGTTCGAGAACTTCCGACCACCCAAACTCTTACCCTGGCTTCTGGGCGAAACGCTCCAACATTAGGGAATATGAGCCACCGCAACCGCACTACTTCCAAAAAATGCACATTCCGGTAACATACCCAATACAACTGTCCCTGCGGTCTGGACTGCTGCGATTGCAGCAGGGCATATATCATCACGGGCACATAACCTTGTATGTGAAGTGTTGCTGCGTGGGGTTATTGCCCTAACGAATTGAGTATACATAAGAATTCTGCACAAACCGCATGAAGCTCATCAATCTTCTCTGCCGTTGATTCGCCTCGGGACAGACACGGGAAATGGGGTTACTTACGGAGAATATGAGAAGGACTCGCGTGGACGGTATATTCCCGCATGTTCGAAACTGTTCCGGCAGAGGCCACCCGGAGAACATGAGAGGTTGAGGTTGAGCAATGGCTAGGATGTGGAAAGTTCCACGTCTGGTGTTTCAACGGCATATTTGACAGGCTTTAAGTGTTTGGAAGATGTGAACTAGTGATGTGCCTCTGCAAGATGTTGGCTAATTATAACAATCGTCCTGAAGGGGCCAATCGGGACTTGCCAACCGGAGACCGGGCCGAGAATCGGATCCGCATCCAAGCACCACAAAATGTTGGTACTTATATAGTGAGCATCCTGAGCCTAACATCAATGGTTAGACACCATGACAAAACTCCAGATTTGGAGATGGCAGGCTGATGTTCCCTAATACCCCCACATTGATGCACATATTCTTCAAGCAGATGACGGAAGGCTATGATTTGCAAAGCCGATACCGATCACAAAATCTGCCCGAAAGAGACATTCTGAGCAGCGAAACCTCCATCTGCACGGCAAAGAAGGGGCAGATACCACCGGCTAGCCCAGACCTTTTCCAGAAGAGCTTAGGTTTACCCTGCACTGTTCAGTATGAAAAAGCCTTTGTACGAGCCACACCAGTTTGTTGATCTCAAGCTGAACATCTGTAGGCATTGGGAGAATTCCCCCCAAAGGCACCACTGCGCCAGTGAAACAACAGGTGAGAGGTCAGGGAAGCAAAGTCTGGTATCGAGGCCGGAGGAGTCAGGGAAAATAAACGCCGAAAGAGGGCTGTTGCTTCGATGGCGAATGGCTATGTGGTAGGCCTGCATGGGAAAACGTCGTGTGTGCGTGCTAATGTGTCAGGATAAGCTCTGGGGCCGATTTCGATTTCTCGTTCCTGGGCTGTAAGGTCAGCGGCGCAGACTCCCGGCACTGGATATAAAAAGATTGCCGCCGGATGGTCCAGGCTCACGTGGCCTCCGCCAATGGGGGTGTTCCGTGCAACACTGGACGGACCGGCCGAGACGGTCTAGATTTGGCGGACGATACACACAGCCGCTATAAGGCCGAAGGTGTTTGCATTTGTCGAATTGGGCCAGAAGGGTCTTTGTTCGCCGCGATTGACCGATGTTAGGATCTGGAACCTCCACGCCAAGAGGAAGAGATACGAGCTGTATGGTACGTGAGCTCCCTGGAGGTACAAACTGACACATGGCCTGAGCTAAACGTACTAATTGTTTGGTCAGACAGCCCTGAATATACAATGAATGCTATAGTAATTGTATGTATCAACAAGCTGATACAAGAAACACACTGAAAGATGAGTCTGGCATGTCACTTTCTTCAATTCCGTATTACACAGCTCTACTGACACGAAATCTTCTAAAAGTGAACTGATACGATACTTACACTAGCATCACACGCTACATGTGAGTTCAGGGGCCTTCCCCCCACTCGTGGCTTAGAATGCACCGGCGCGTGTTCTGTAACCATAATTCGCCCACTAGACCGTTGATTTCTAGCCGGTGATCGTTGAGCCACTGAAACCCGGGCGAGAGAGGCTTGGTTGGATTCAGGGGCATTTAACATAATGGGCCTTTTTTCTTCTTTTTTTCTTCTTTTTCAAATCGACGAGGAGGGAGGGACCTCTAGACTATTCTTTTAGCGCTTAAGGAAAGGGCTAAAACATAAATCTTCTCCACTAAAAGGATGAAGATACCCCGCCGAAAAAAAAAGTATTCCTCTAAGACCCAAAGAGGGAGGCACATTCTTGACTTACAACCGGGATGCCTGCAATGCAACGCCTCCTAAAGTTAAGTACCGAGCCCGACGAAAGAGGAGTGTTGAGATCCAGTCAAATATAGGATCTTAAGCTTGCATTTGTTCAGAAGCTAGAACAAAAAACTATTGACACCACCTTCACACGAAAAACATCCGGTTGGCGCCAGAAGGACGGGCGGGAGCAGTGCGGCTTATCGGTTGGACTGATGGCAGTAGATGATGTGGACTCTGGTGGGCTTGGCTGATACTGCCTACGGAGAGTACACTTAGCTTAACAAGATGGCCGTTCTATTTGCTACGATCACGCCGGGATTGTGCGTTGCTCTCGGATTCCGGGACACTAGATCGGAGCCGTGATGTTGACATCTGGGTGAAAACCGCACCACAGCGTCCGTTATCAGCCGGAGTGAGGTGAGGTGGAAGATAGTCCATACACATATTTGTCACACCGCCTATATATGAGAAGGGGGGCAAGAATCTGGCTTGCCAACCTGACTGGGTTCAGCCATATGGGCCAGTCACAGCGCTATCACACAGGTCTGCATGAGCTGGGAGCAAATGGCGGTCCTTCGTTGGGATGGTTGTATCGTGGTGGGCCTGATTGGACGGTGTACTGCGACTCGCTGAGCATTGCTAAAAATATGGGCACCGAGTCGCAGGATAGATACATGAATACACACACTGGTTGGTAGGAGAGACCTCACCTCCTCGTTTACAAAAAAAAAAATTCATTTTTGGAAAAATTGAAAGATGGGAAAAATTGGAAAATATCGCATGCTCGACCACTGGGACGCCAGACAACTACTGTACACTACGTAGTATATATAAAAAGGACCCAGGTCTAGAACCGCATCTCCGAGCGGCGGCCCCAGAGGGGAAGATGTCCCTGGGCTCGCGTGTGTGTTTGTGTGTCCGTGAGCCGGCTGGGGCAGAAGAGCGGGAGTTATCTGGCGAGTAGGAGGCCGTTCCGGCGATTAAAGTGGACGGGGGCCTTTCTGACCGGCCACTATTATGTCCTTCATGTACAGTAGTGTACTGTACAGTACAGTATATAACTGGAGGAAAATATAAGACACACCTTGGAAGAGCATAGCCACACACCCGCCCTCACACTCACACTCACACTCACGCAGAAATTTTCTCTCTCTTTTTGTTTCGTTTTTGTGGGAAATCGGGTGATATGCCCAAGAGCGGTATAGTCTGTAACCTATCTCCAACAAGCACGGAGCGAACGGGGGCATGTGAATCGTCGACTCCATTATGTGACGATATTATTACCGGCGACGGGGTTTCTTTTCAAGTTTCTTTTTTTTCCTGTCCGATTGTAACTGTGAAGCGAGAAGCCTAATGCTGGTTTCACATTGCCAATTCCAGCTGGCTGGTGTGGTGTGGTCAGGAATTGGTTGCATTGTGAGTTTGTAGCTAATATTTTGACGGTGAGGGCCGGATACCCACGGAACAAGAGAGAAATGGCGGGCGGAGAGAGCAGCGGCTGGCTTATCGGCGGTGACACTCAAACACAGTTAGCACGACTCCATGGAACCAGAGTCACTCCGAACTTATAGCACTCTGTTCCGGCCGTACTAAGAGGTGGGTACCCGTGCACCATCTGATATCAGCCAGTGAATGCACACCGGCGAATCAGCTTGCATGGTTTGCGATTCCCAACAAGCATGCATCGTCGCCCAGTCAAACTTCGAGAATGGCAGGTGTCTTATTTTGGGTCAAGAGGATGGTTGATGGAGTGGTCTGGACTCTGTCAGAGGAGGCGGGGACCACACCTCCCCTCTTCAGGTTTTTTTTTTAACCCGGCTCTCCGCAGATACGGGTCCAGATGTCCGTGTATTCCTTCCAGACGAGCCGGCTGTTAGGGGTGACAGCTCGTATCAAATACATAGACGTTAGACAAGTTGTCACTGAATCTCCTGACAATGGTGGCCTGCCTGATACGACAAGGGAGATATATCACTAAGTGAGAGGACTTTGTTTTTCTAGCTCTGTCCCGCTGCCAGAGAGAGCTCATCATGTCCAGAGCAGTTGATTTCAACTGCTCCCCTCCCACCCCCTTGTCCTCCCCGCGGCAATGACGACAAAGCAAACCAAAAGATAAAAAAAAAAAATGGTGTGCCGTTGAACAAGGACCATCTGATGTTGTCTCGTGCACCTCCGAACTCAAATTTATAAATAAAGACCATCTTGGCGTCCTCGCTTGTCGAGCGGCAGAACGGCCTCGGCCCCCTCCAAACGATGATGGCCATTTCGCCTCCTCATACATCTTGGATCTGGGCCTTCAGAGTACGGTGTTGTGCTAGTAGTATCAGAGGACACACGAGAAATGATGCCCCTCCCCTTGGTGTTGGGAACCGGCGACTAGCCTTAGTTGGCGGAGTCGGCGTCGGTGTTAAGGGATATATATATCAATACCCTGATTTTGGCGGGCGTCCACACACTCTTAGTATATGTACGCTGTACATATATCGATACCAACCAATCTCTCGAATTCTTTTTATCTTTACGGGATAACAGGTCGAGACGTCACCAATTCGCTCTTGACCATCTGTCTACTCCGGGATTTATTTATTTTTATTTTTATTTTTTTTTCAAGAAAAAAAGGAACAAAAATGTGAATGGCTGTGTCTACAGTATATGCTCATGCACTGGTGGGGAAGGGCCCATGCTTTCTTTGACTTAATGCAGGTGGAATATGTGGATGGGCTGCATCAAAGTACCAGCAGAATGGGGCGGGTACCAGATTATACCAGAACAGGTCCAAAATACCGTCCATCGGGCGGCGGTACAACGACACTTGCGGGCGGTACGATTGCCTCTTTGACTCTGCACTCTGAAAGACTAGCTTTGAGAACTGGTGCGATTGGAGAGCTCTCCGTGGCAAAGAGAAATAGACGCTGGCGGCTGGAAACAACACTACCAAAGTGACACATGCCTAGAGGCTGCTATACTTGGTAGGGTAGAACCCCCCCGTACACATCTCATCTGCACACCCGGAATAAGCCGCCTGGTGTGTGCTGTTAACCAACACAGCGCCTGACGACGTAACCAGGCATGTTCTGTTCTAGGATTCGGTGTGGGTGGTGGATGGGCCGCTACGCAAAAGCCAGAACCAATTGGACAAAAGTACAACCATGCAGATGCAGTTGACACCAGATACAACAATTGGTTGGGTTGCACTGTGACTAGCAAGCAAGTAACCTGTCTTTGATGGACTGTCTCTGATAGGTACCTAACAGCACATGCAGACTTGCCTACGTTATCTTAAGATGCTACTTGAGGTCCAACGATCTGGATTACTCTATAAGCTGTGGACGATAAAGAGAGCAGGGAAAGTTCTGTCTTTTAAGCTTCTGAGCTTGATTAATTCCTACTGATGTTACTCTAAGTGGCACACTCGACAGTGCTGCTTCTCGTATTGGGCTTTCGTGTTTTGCCTTGCAACAGTCCACACAATATATGGTCGTGGGGCTATCATATATCCAGGCCGTCTGTACTCCGTAGTCATTCCAAGCTGATATGAATCACCATGTAACCAACCAATTTTGCCGTCTGGCCGTGGGCCTCAGCACGACAATATATCCTTCGCGAGGAGGCACGTATGTGTGTAGGCCCCGACCACACCAAAGATACCTGACAGGAACATTGAAAGAAAAAATAGTAAATACGAGCACGGCGCAGTAAGCCTAGACCCCGAGATCTGCTGGGCGCGAGCCTTACGGGCCTACGAGTGGCTGTGTATAAAAGTGACAGAAAATATAAACAGAGGCGAGAGTGTTGACCTAGACCCGGCTGGACCAGTCTAGGTCCGGCCTCTGCATCATGGAACCTCCGCTATCACAGCAAGTTGTCCGTCCAGAACCTCCCTCGGGATGACTTTGCCGTCTCGCTTTCCCACATGGTACATGTATACAAGTGCAAGCTGTGTTTCGACTGCGCGAGAGCATGCTGTGACAGTATTCAGAGAACCATCTGATGAGCCCTGAAAATGAGTTATTTATTAATTTTTTTTTGGCCACCCGCGAAGGCCGCATAGGGAGCCGAACACGGGCGAAGATGCCTATTGATCTTGCTTGCTTTTTTGAGGCTATCACACCCACAGTCATACGAGAGCACCTGCATGAGAATTGGACTGACAGCCAACCTTCAGCTCAAACGGCACGTTCAGCTGGTGCAGCGCGCGCTGCACTTCAAGCTCGGCTAAAACAGCTTCCGGGGCAAAAAATAAAAAGTGACGTACGCTGTCAGGAATAAAAAATTAAAATGGAATAAAAAGCAAACATTAGATAGGAAACGTGTCTCTATAAAGAGAATTATGGATTGCGTATATGCAGTCAGGGAAAGCGCGAAGCAGCGAAGGTATTTACCCATTGAGGCGATTTATATTCATGGCATTGGTTTCTGCATTTCCGGCCGTTTCCAGCGCGCGCGTTTATGCCTGCGGGCGTAACAAACTTTCTCTGCATGGCCCATTGGCTCCGGGGCTTGATACATGAAAAATCACGTTGTCTATTGCATCGCGGATGGATGAATTGAGAGAATGAGGAATTCTGTACTCCACGATTGTATTATTTGTGACCTGGAGCTTATTTCCCTCCACCACTTCAACGGAGACTGGACGTTCAATGCTACCCTCTGTCGGCTGTATGTGGCTAAGCACATCCCTCCACCAGCGCTTATCACGACTTTGACTGGGTGTGACGGTCATAGATGTTACACTGCATATTGGTAGCCCTTTGATAGCTCTTATCTGGGGCTCTACTCATTGCTTTGCCTATGCTATAGGTAATCCCGTTCCGACATTACGTTCTACGCTCGACAGCTATTGGAGCTTGGAGGGAGGGGTAGTGCATAATAAACATCCTGTAATTTCTGCCCTTTTCTCTGTCTTTTTCCCCCCTCATCTGCCTATAAGCAGAGTATCATCGACTGAGCAGGCTTTGCGGGTACGTTGTATCGTGGTCAAGAGGCACTACGCAGATCGACGCAGGATCTCTCCACCTCTACTCTGCTGCTTTGTTCTGTGACAGCTCGCTCTTAATACACATCCTATGGAGCGGGATATATCTTTGCGTCTCTACTCGGGTATATTAACGCTTCTGGATAACTAACTCCGTGCCTGTGGACGACTCTAGACCTCTCGAAAAGCTCGGTCTGGGCTGATCAGTCTAGGGCGGAACAGCCATACAGTAGTGCGCTGCAGTCGGCGAGTACGTGGTCAACCTCTGTTGGCATATATGGGAAAAGTGTGTGGCACGACCTCCGTGGAAGGGGACGACTGTGTGCTATATCTTTGCAGGTCTGATATAGCGTAACCTGGTTTAGGCCGTCCTGTGAGTGAATGATATAGCCCGGGAAGATGCAGTGATAGGTTGGCATATCGACAGAAGAGGTGGGCTCGTATCTGACTCCAGAACCACGATAGAAAAACGACAGCAGATGTCTCAAACCAGATTTCAAGTGTCTTGCTCTGACGTATGCTGTGAGTTGGAGATAAGATGGTGACTGACAGAAAATTTACCAAACCATTATGCTGTTTGTTCAAGCACGATAAGCTCGCGTAGCGGTGTCAGCGTCCGGCCGCGATATCTGCGCAAGATATTACCAGCCTGTTCGAACCCTGACTGATACATAAGCGACTCCAGAAAATGAGAGAAGGAACAAGAAGCAGCCCGGAACATATCACCAAGGCTGTCGTATAAGCAGGGTAGATCAGCCACAATCACTTCACCCGCATCTCCCACTTAGTTCAGCCAAGCAGAGGCAGTACCGGAGACCGGATCAAAAGGATTATATGCTGCTCCCCTGTTGCTGGCTGGCATTTGGAGTCTCCAGAAGATACTCTCCGCTCACGGCGAATCCAGTATCTTTCTGTTTGGCATGGATTTGTTTGCTTCCTTCTGTTTGTATCCTAGCTGCAGCCATTGCACAGACCGGGCATGACCAGCTGGGTTGTTCTGACTCTCCTGCATCTCAGGTCGTGCATCGAACAGCCTAGCCCGGCATTTTATATGTCAGAGACGCTAGGTATTAGTTAAGATAAAGCTAATGTGGTTCAAGACATTCGTTTTTGTTCTGCCGCCTTTTGTGTTGGCTGGTGAAGGCCGTGCGCTCGATTCTATTAGTCTAAGCACACTTTACTTATGCACTACTTCACTTACATATGCAGAGAGAGGAACACGGAAGCCTCATTGTTGGACGGACGGCAACCAACTTCTATAGCGAGCTCTGCTTGCTCAACACGGGCCAGACCAACACTTCGTGATATATGCTGTGCTGTCAGTTATACAGCACCGCTAGACCGCACCTAAGTTCGGTGTCCCGCTGTTTGCTATATGTGGCTGGACGGAAGTGGTTTCCAACAGCCCCGAGAGTTCCACCCGGCGCGGGGAAGATGGAACATAGTACCTATGTGGCTAGGAGTCCAAGAATATGTCGAGAGCCGACCAGACACAGACAAGGGTGGAAGTCATCCCACGAAATCGGACTTCACTCCCCCCACGCATTCACCGACACGTCAGTGAACAAAGAAGCAAGAGTCCGTGGCAATATGTATGAGTTGTTGAGCGAGGTACGGATTGGTGATAGTCCATGGAGGTCGGACAAGTGAACGAGGCTTGGGCTAGTCAAGCCATGTGTAACCAAAGAGCCCTGCAATCTGCTCCCGGAGGAGAAGCTGGCCAGCTCATAGATGGGCCCGGAGTGATGGCGTGAACCTTAACAGTAATCACAAGGGCCCCGGACATGTTCCGGGAGGGCGTGTGTTAAACGGGGCCCGAGAGGGAGAACGGTGTGAGTCTCAGTGCTAAACTGGACTGGCCAATTGCATACGGTGAGGCTGTCTCGGGAGTGGCCCGAAGCCGTTTGGATGCGGGCGGGAAAACATGAGCTGGAGAGATTTTGCCCAACATGTTTCTGCTTGTTGGAAGCAGATATCTAAAATCGAGAGACAACACAACGCAAGCCTTTTTGTGTCCTGGCTGGTTCAGGGTTCAGGGAAGGATGAGTGTGAAAGATACCCCGTCTTATTCTTCCGGGGGACGCCACCTTGTCATGGTGCATGCTCAGTCTCTCCTCACCGTACTTAGAGCTTACAACGTGTCTAGGCCGTCTATCTGAGTCAATCCTCATCGGAGCATGGTTCCCGTCTTGACAAAAGCTGGTTGGGAGTGCCAAAGAACAATCCACCATTGCTCGCACTGGCCCTATCTCTTCACCTTGTCGGTGAACGATATATTACTTGCAAGGGCCGGAAGAGACCGAGTCAGGTGTTGGCTGTTCAAAGAGGCGGAGAGGCTATCGCCACAGTCTAACATCCCAAGCAGGGCGATCATGCTGTAAGAGTCAACCTTCCCCGCAGATATCGACGGCCAGTGTCTTGATTCTGGACGTGTACCGGGTTACTAACTCTGGGCCAGAGAGTAAGGCAAGTCCATGTCCCCGATGTCACTTTATATGAGGAGCACCACTCTTCTCCATCGAGCAGATTCCAGCCGCGGAAAATACACCCCAAGTCAACATGCACCGCAAAGTGTACTGTATGCGGCCTACCATGCAGACCTCGCAAAGGTACATGTGACATCGCATACCGTCCAATTCCCGTGCCTTCCTCGCGCTGTCTCCAAGGTCGTTCTTTCCTTGGCCGTTGTGCACAATCGGAGAATTTTGAGTTGAAAAATTTTCCTTCAAAGTCTTTTTGTGCGTGGAAGAGAAGAGGCTAACGCCGCTTTAGGGTTTATCCGCCATACGCGCTCCGTAACATCTTTCCATTGTTAAGTGAAGCTATTCGGAAAACCATGGACGGGCAATAAGGGAGAACGAAGTCTGGGCCTTTGGATATGTCTCGGCTTCTCATTCTTACCTTTCTGCACATTTTGTTTCGTTCTTTCGGGGCCAATTGGACACCCGGTGGACCATCTTGGCAGCATAGAACGGCATGCATATTGCTTAACTCTATGTAACCATAGACAGATCATTCCTCCCAGAAAAAAAAAGCAAGGAAAAAATTCCCGCGATATTCCTTGACCGCCATTTTGGCCAGACCCTTTTTCCTCCCTCCCACCCGACCCCTGATTTGAATTGACAATGATTTCTCCTTCTTGTTATCAACCAAAATTCCCATGCAAGCTGATACCACTCTCTCGAAAGGTTCTGGATGTTCCATACACCTACTACTTCCAGAAACAACACATCTCACCCCCACCATCACCACGACCACGGGACCGGGCTTTGTGTGTGTTTGTGAGCGCGCGTGCTGGCAGCACCAGCAAATCCTTGCTCTGTGGCTAGACGTTAGCTGCATATTAGACACACCTGTTGGCCTTGGCTTTGGGGCTTATGCGGAGTGATGGATGTTGTTCGTGATTCAATATTCGCCAGACTCTGATATGTGCAGTGCAGCTATCGACGGGTTTGGCCTACAACGGCAACTGTTTCCCCAGCCACTGCTTGTGTTGGATGGTCGGGTCGACTAGCCAATCCAGAGTACCCACCAAGTGGACGGGCGAAACCTCACTTTCTGAATGGGCCAACAACGATCTGACAGCCAGCTTTAGTACGGTATAGCGTGGCCAGAGCTTCTTGGGCTGGCCTTCACCTTGGGCCGCTGTTCCATTGCCCCGTTATCAACACCCATCCGTGCCTAGATTTGCGAGAACTTGATTTCATATTCCACCAGATCTTATCTCGGTGGGCTAACTGCAACGCTGTTTGACCTTTGAGGTGGTTTGCATTATCTGCCATGGAAAGCCACCCAGCTGTCGTTCAAGTGAAGTCAGCTGGACAGACACATGCACGCACATTCGCTTCCCGTTGGGCGGCTATCATTCTCTCTGTTACCCTGCCTAGATATTTACTATCACGGACCGTGGTGGTATACAGGTCCTCATCCGTACCGGAGTCGGGGCAGATATATCGGGTAATGGATTGCTGTGCTGGTCGGAGAAAGTGGGTAGGGACCAGCTATTGGGCTCGTTCAAGGTGGTGTGAGACTGTGAGACTGTGAGTCCGGTAGTGACGGAAGCAAGGTCACTTCTCTACTCTTGAACTCAAGGCAACGGAGCCATCTATTCAAACAAGGACACACACTCACACACTCAACACACCACTTTTACCACTTCCTCACATACACACCATATCTCTCTGTTCCCATCCGCAGTTAGCTCTCACTCACACTGACACCCTCTTGGTTCACAGCCATCCTCACAGAGCACTCTCACCAACTGCGACATGTCACATTTTTATATGCTGCGAAATGGGGTCATGAACAGCTTTTTCGACAGCATGACTTGTCCCCCCTCTTCCAACAGAATGGAATGAAAACGGCCGTCGGGCTCACACATATGCAAGGATCGTTGGTAACCCTGCTGGAATACATATCATCACCCAGGTTTTGCAGGTCACCGCATACAGCAAACGCAAAGAACACCAAGTGGTCCCCTCTTGAACCTAAAGTGCTGATGCACCTCCAGATTACATTTTGTTGGCAAAACAACTTGCATATGCAACCCCATGCACATACAGAGTACCTACTGTACACTACCAGGCCATGTACTGTACAATGACACAATGACACAATTTCCATTGACTTGTAACTCTTCTCTTCTCCCCTGCTCTGTTTGCTGTCTTCTCAGTCAGCCCTTTGCATGATCTTGACCTAAAGTGTTTGCTGGACGTCCCAGAAGCAGGAGTAAACGAGAGAAACCCGAAATGACCCCCCTTCCAAACCTGACAATGCTCCAGCAAATACACCATAGACGACGTAACCCAAAATGCCTCTTCTTTTCTAGATTTGGAGATTCACCACCAGCGGGAATTTTTAACCCCCCCCCCCGGAAAATTCATGGAGGCTCCATCACGCTAGGCCCCAAAGAGGATGTGCTTTCCTCTTTCACTATGCTTAAGGGGAGCCGGCTGGTTGCATCGTTTGGACGGTGCGGGTGAGTATCAAGCTCGTCGTCACTGAAAGAAGTTTTCCCGTGTGACGTTCTTGGTCCGCTCCGCCGCTCAGACCTTCCAAGCGATCACCGGCTGTCCAAGTGTGTGAATCAAACAATGGGCATCAGATATTTGCAGTGAAAGACGAACGTTGACTGAAATGAGGAACACGCCGGAGGGCTTAGATCACCAACATGGCGACGACACGGTCCAAGGATAACAACACCGGGAATGCAGCACGGAACCCGCGGGGAAACATGCACTAGCCGGATAAGAGTCTTTAAGCTCTCGATGCAGGCCGCTGTTAGTGGCTCGAGCGAGGTGTGGTTGCCCCCGTATGTACTGCATCACCTTGTCTGTGCTTAAAATTTATATATATGCCTGCCTTTATATATGTGTGGGTAGGTGAGGAGGTAGGGGAACATATATATTTCCTGTTGCCCACTTTCTTCCGTGTTTCCGTACCAAATTTAGCTATCTAAGGACAACTCACCAGCGGCCCCCCTTCGCTTCCACAATACTGGAAAAAAGAGCATGCAAACCTTGCCTTAACAGTCGAAGCGGTGAGGGCCAGCCGGCGGGAGACGTGACGGGAAGAGGAGCTGTCGGGTGGGGTGGTAGAGGACGGCATGGGTGGGAGCCAACGCACCCGTTCTTTTTTCGAACAGTCGACTTACACCAGGGTGGAATCTGTACACGCACAGACTCAACTACATGCTTATCGGCATACGACAAAACGGAAAGTTTCTACTGTGCTATTCTCCATACTGAATAGCTGGCAAGAAAAAGGCTCTGTTCCTTTTCCGCACCGCAGAACAGTGCGCTAGATGGTCCAAGCTGAAGGAGGTTGCATCAACCAACTCCGAGTTTGGTTTCCGGGGACCTCTTCCTAGATAAAAGAAAGTGAAGACCATAAGAAAAAAAAAGCTTAGCGAGCTCCGGTTTGGGCAATGGTGGTGGGTGAGCTGTTATGCAGTTGGCCACAGAAGCAGCAGGTAAGAGTTTTCTCCATTACTTTCTCCCGGTTTTCTGTCATGTCTGCCACACTAACACACACACACACACACCTCCTTTACTCACTTGTATTCGTTGTTGCTGATATCTTCTGTTCAAAGATTGCCCCTCTTCTCTGCCACACCTCTCCTGCAATTTGGTTTCCGCAGAAGTGTGCCATCCGAATAGAGAGGAATACGACAGCCGTTATCGAGAAGAGAGACGGAAATGTCCCCAACTTGTCACCAACCCAAGCATCTTCGGCATCGTTTACGTCGACCTGCATACTAGACTTGTTTCCCTGCACAGGTATCACTGTACATGCAACTCCATGCATCACAATGGCATATCTCTGCCTTCCCCAGGCTCTAATCATCACAGCTGCAGCTGTTTTGTGTGTTGTCTAGCGGCCTGCTTGCATGGGGCACGTGTGTGGTCGAAGAGTGCTGAGTTGGCCGGCGCTGCGAGACCGGACTTTGGGTACAGAGCCGTGGACTGGCGGTGATGGTATAAGTGCCTAACACGGAGGTACCCAATCCAAGTCGACCTGACTTACAGCCAGCCCCGCGAAGCCCCGTTGAACAGCTGTAACTTGCCCAATGGTGTGCTTGTCGTGCGAGTGGCTGAGTGGCCTTGGGAAAAAGGTGCTGGGCTACGGCGGCACAAAGAAATGTATGTGGCGCGTTACAGTGCGGAGGACGCAACAACCTGTGACACCTCACCAGAACTGGACTTTTTCACCCTTCCCCCAATATTCAACACATCGTGAACACAGGGAAACACCAAACGGCCGGCCTCGATGGAGATACGTCGTTGTGATATATACCTTCTGCAAGCCTCACAATGCCCCATTTATGACCGTATAACAGTAAGACCGCCTCCACCTAGTTCGTGAATGGCGGGACGGGACGCTCCGAAAAGACCTGGAAGAACCAACACAGCCAGAAATTAGAGGCCGAAACCTAGTTCGCAGCCAGGGATGGCTTGTTTCCTTCGTCCAAGAAGTGAGTGCATTTTGGGCATGAACCTCTTTCTCTCTCTTTGGGCTCGGTGGGATGCAGGATGGACGTGTTGATGTGGCGTCTTATACGGCGTAGTAGCCCTTTCTTGATTCCCAGCCGGTGATATCAACACATTCAACAACTCTACGAGTTTGAAAGTCCTCCTTTTTTGGTTCAAGTGACGACCACTCCTCCCACCACCGCCTCCCCACGCATCACTCCGCCTAGTGCAATTTTCTGACAGCTCTGCTTCCAAGGGTACATTGCAAACCCCCACGAAGAGAAGCAAACGAGATACAAGTGACCAGGGTTGAAAGTTTCTGCGTGGGCTTGTGATCTGTTCAGTTGGACAACAAGTTAGCTGAGGGGGTCTGGAAGACAGGGGGAAACTGCAGGGCCTGGATGAAATCCTGAAGATTCGGGGTTGAATGTGGTGTTGCTCATGATGATTGCATATTGGAAATCAGATCGTTGTCCGGGTGAGGACGGGCTAGCGGATGCTGGGTGTCGAGTGAAGGGGAGGTCAAATTGGTATGAAAGATGACCATATTCAGGTCTTGTCTTAGAGCCATAGTCACTTGCTACAACCAACGCCATGATTCTCATTGTATGGTTGATAGAGAGGCTGTGTCTGTGAGTTATGTGAACAGTATCTCTCTCCCATCCCGGACACACTGTCTTATCATCACGTGACAGACTCCAAGTTGCACCCATGTCCTATATCTTTCATGCATCCAGTCGGTAAGCAACACACTTCCCTCTTCCAACGCCAGGCACAACACACAAGCTAACCCGAAACTAGCACCTCTATCCGAGACAAACGGAGAGAGAACAATCATTTGACGCGTGGAATAAAGGGTGGCCTAGGACACTGCACTCATCCTCACGGGAGCAGTTGCTGCTTGGGAAGTGTGATTGCACAGCGTATGCGGATGAGGGCTGCAGCTTGCTCGCTTGCTCTACGTACATGTGCGTTGTGCATGTCTAGAGCTGACACACTGGTGTCTCGTCACACTCCAGACCGGAACGATCTGGGACATACGCCACGTTCTTGTCTGTCTGTCTTATGCTGGAGTGACGCAGAGAGCGGTGATGGGGGCCCGGTTATGTTCTGCGTCCTGCCTTCACCGGCAGTCTCTCGGCAGAACAGACTGAACGCGTCAGTTCCCACGTGTGTGCGAATGAACAGACGGCCAAGGTGCGCAGTCTCAGTACTGCTGAATACCAACGACATGTGAGAACCCCATCCCTAGTACAACACGTCTAGTCGAGATAGAGTGGCCACAAGCCGCGCAGACACCATCCACGGCCGATCCCCAGAGCCTCCCTCCCTGAGTGGCACGTCACGTCCCGAGGAGAACAAACAGCCTCACATGCAAGTCCGCGTAGACATCCACCGCACCCGGGGGAGTCTCACGGTAGAGACAGGAGGAGCTAGACGCGGGTCACGTCAGAAGGGTAATCAAAGAAATCTCAGAACCAGAAAAGAAAAAGACAAAAGAAGAAGTGCACCGGCCAGAGATATTATTACCCACCAAACCTCCTCAGCTGATCCCCCCATCCCCACGACCTAGGGATTGCAAGCACACATCCTGTCAGACATTGACAACAAGTTTCCAGTCGCACAGCATATTCGGCACCTGCCGGTGGGTGAATGATACGTTTCGACGTGGGCGGATAGTGTGCGTGCGTGCGTGCTTGCAACATTGGCCTTGCGTCTTCCCAGGATCCAGGGAACAACGAAGTGATCTGGAGAGAGTGCGGCAGTGGCCCAGGCAGTTCCCTTCCGCCCGTTTGAAATCAAGCCACCCACTGCTAGTCAACTCGGTGGAAAATCATGGAAGTAATCGCGACTTTGTGTCTCAGGAGATCTTCCTGTAAAGCTCTTCTTGGCAGGTCAGCTTGTTGCTACCTGTCGATCATCCACCGGCTTGTTCCACCAAGCTTCCCGGTTCCCACGGTATCGTCTCCCGCAAAATTTATCTAGAAGAAATGAGTGTCAACTACTACCTTGCTAAGACAAACAAGTCCCGGAATGCCTGCCCCACGTGGAGGATTTCCGGCTTCCCGGAACTCCATTTAGGGTAGTGTAAACCCTGCTGGTGGCCTCGGCTAGTTGGCCCAGGGTAAGCGTTTGTGCCCTCTTTCTGTTTTGTGGCTGTGCGGGTAAACAAACATCTACCCTCCTGTAGTCTCTTTGTGCGACGGTAAGACGGTGATAGCTAGAGGTCAGCACTGTTGTTAGATACCGAAGGGGGTCCGAAGCGATTAACGTAGTCCACGTAGGCAAAGATCGACAGTGTCCGGGACGGCATGTTCCGAGATAGCACACACAAAAAATAGACATGTTCCAGATAAATATCCGAGAAAGTTGCACGTAAAATATGTAGGATGTACGCATTAGTGAAAAGGGAAGAAGAAGAGGCCGGAGCTTTTCTTCAACTCTCGGTTCATAAGTTCCAACAAAGCCCCCATAGTCCACAGGTAGAACGAGGAGGATGGACCCCGAGTGATCCTTCATTCCGAATTCACCAGATAACACACACATCCCAAACCCTCCACCTGCTCTCTCTCTCTCTCTTCGTGTCATCATCCAGGAAGTCCCTGGTGCATTAAAGACCACCATTAATCCAACGCCAAAGTCACCTCATCACCCCGGAGGACCAAACAAGAAAATAAAAACACAAAAGATGTCTTTGCAAGACAGGAAGAAACAGGGTCATTGATGAAGGGGGATTAAGCATGGCCACATCGAGGGAAAAGAAAGACATAGCCCTGACTTCAATCCGGAACCGAGAAAGGCACCGTGCGGTGACGTAGTGAAAGAGCCGGGGTGGGCCGATAGCAGGCTAGGGGGAGAGAGCTAAAACCGAAGAAACACGCGTAAGCCGACGGGATCATCATTATTAAAAAAGAATTTATGCAAAAGAAGTAGTGAAAAAGAAGCGAAGAAAGAGAGAAAACACCGGCTAGATGCGAAAGAAAGAAAGCAACAGCTGCGCATCAACAACAAGCGAGGCCGAACGATTAGTTCTTCTTGTCGGTCGGGAAGTCCGGCGGCGTAACCACGATGCTAGTCGACTTCTCGGTGACAGAGTCAGCCGAGTCATCATCATCTTCCGACCGGTCATCTTCGACATTGCTATCGCCCAAGAAACGGTAAGCAATACGCAAGATCAGGAAAAGCCAGAACAGGTTCAGTGCTTGCAATGACGAGAGCAACGTCAGAGTAATGTAGAACGCGATGTCGCACTTGAATTGCTCGCCTTCCCAGTCAAGTCCGTAGGGGCCAACGGTCTTGAACTCGGTGAACAGGGAGATGATGATCTTCAGGTTGATATAATGGCGCATGTAGATCCACACCAAGGTGAAGGTGAAGTAGTAGGGACCGACAATGGGTGAATCAAGATAGTTGAGAACTTTCGAGGTCTGTGGGATAGGGGTGACTGGTGAGCATTTGCATGTGATAATCACAAGCACGCAATTAAGGTGGTATGAGCACGAGAAGAGAGAAAAAAAATACGTACGGCAAGGAAGAAATCGCTGATATCGTGGGTGGTGTACACAGCGAGACCGATGTAGGTAAAGTGGAAGCGGTAGCTCAGGGCAATCAGCGACAGACTGACGATGTGGTGAGCCACAAGCTCCTTGAAATCCTTGCGCGGCTTCTCCAGGCCCAGAACCAAAACAATAGCTTGCTGGGCCCAGTAAGCAGCCTGGAATAGGTAGTAGAACTTGACCACGCCCTCCTGGTACCAGTGAGGAGAGCCCTCGTACATTCCGCGGGTGTTGAAGAACCATACAGGCGTGCGGCTCATGACATACAGGCCCGAGGGGCCAAGAATTCCAAAGTACAGAGCGGTGTACATCTGCTCCATGAAACGGGCGTGCTTGTTCTTGGGAAGCTTGAAGTAGCGGGCCATCGGGCGCAGGATCTCCTGCATGATGAACTCACGGGTGAACGACAGCACAATGGTGTAGAACGAGACAAAGGCAATATCCCAGAGACCCTTTCCATACAGGATCGGCGCATCCGGAGCAGCATCGGCATCGCGCGGCAGGGGGTAGGAGAGGAAGATGAAGCGATGGACGATGTTGGACGGAGTCGGGTTGAGGGCGTACAGGCCGAGGAAGATCATCACGAAAACAGCCGGCAGCAGGTATGTGTGCTTAACAATGGCGTGGCGTATTCTCGCGGGGATGCTTCGCGACCGGCGCTTCTTTCCGCGCTTGAAGCCATCGCTGGTAGACTATGTAGGAAGAGTGCAAAAGGTCAGTGACCGTGTGTCTGTGCACATAATGTTCTTCTTCAACGCCTGTCTGATATAGGAGAACATACCGAGGGCGAGGAATTGGCGCCGAGGGAAGCACGACTGGACGACAAAGCCGGGGCTCCCGTATCACCGACACGGACTTCGGAGCCCAGAATACTCGATTTGCGCCGGCGGCGGGTGCTCTGAAGCGGCTCCAAGGTCGCCGAGCTCACGGCGGGAGTGGGATCAGCCATGCTGAAGAAGCTGGAGGCACGATGGCGCTGGGTGTGGTGTCGTGTTTAGGGCTGGAATGATGCTCAATAAGAAATACGGCGGGAAGGGAAAACAAGAAGGAGTTCGAGAACCGGACAACGAAAAAGAACTTGATACGATGTACAATTGATGGTTGTCTTAGATCTTGTTTAGGGGTTCGTGACAGGGCGGAAAAGACTGATCGACAGGGCGGGCGTTGAAGGATCGGGGAAATTGATTTAGAAGTACAAACACAAATATTTGACGGGAGAAGATTTATTTGCTTTTGACCACAAGAAAGAGACGTATAGAAAGAGAAGAGAAGCTGAGATGTGATGAGGACATAAGACGGGGAGGAATGGAAGAGGCGGGAAGAGAGAAGGAAGAAATAGAGGAAGAAAGAGAAGCGGAAGTTGGGGGGAAGAGAAAAAAAGAAGCGTGTGAGGTGTTGATGCAGTGAGGGTTAATTTGAGTGGTTGGCCAGATGTCACCAGCTGCAATGCTACAAGCCTTCCTTCCTCCAAAAAGTTAGGAAGTCAGCGGGCGTGCGGATGACCCGGCTACAAGAAGCTGAGTCAGGCTAGTAAAAAGCACCGATTTTGGGTAGGTACGTCAGAAATCCCCGCCTGCGAGTTATTGCTCTGTGCGGATTTTCCGCCCTTTTTTTTCTTTTTTTTTCTTTTTTTTTGGCGCTCGCTCGCTCACTCACTCGGTGCTGGTCAGGGGTAGACAGGTCAAAGGGCCCGCTTTTTAATATGAAGCGCCACCTTTTGCTCCGTCATCTCCAAGACGGCAGGCACGCAAGGCGCACCCAGGAGGCCGCTGAACCCCAATAACCCGAAAAGCAGATCGCGTTTTCTTTGGGCGGGCCTCGTACACAACTCGGACAGAGAGAACTGGACACTGAAAACTCGAAAAAACAGGACGCTCTGAGGTTCGCTCGTGTCGGGTATGCCAGCTCTCGTGACTGCTGCAAGGCTCGCGTGTTCGCGTGCATTCTCATGTGATCGCGACCGGCTCCTGTCAAAGTTATCGTGGCTTCCGGCTAGCCTCCTTCCCGCGTCTGCATTCTCATCGCATCATCATGCAACTACTGTACTTGCTCAACGTAGGCACTCTGTATGGTCTGTTCCTGTTCCTGTACCTGTAGTCTAGTATCGTGGCACTCCAGTACAGGCAACCCCCATTCTTGGTTGCCCCTGCCATTCCCATAACCGCAGATTCTTCCATAAACGACGTGAGGGAAGGTGCGATCGTGAATGTTCTAAACGATATATAAAGTCCGCACCCCCTCGGTGAAGAAGTCATACATCTCTTATCCTCTTCGCTCCTCGACAATATTCCCCTTTGACCTTCTTCCAACCTCCGTACAACTGACTTCAACCATCTCTGGAAAAGCTAAATGCATCCATCAAACAACTTCATGCGGTTTGGCTTGATTAGTTGAACAACCACAAGTCCACAACACCGCCAGACCCTGAAACCCGCGCGCACATAGAAATCACCCTAGTCGACCACTCAATCACCATCCGAGAATGCCTAAACCATCCATCCTTCGCGCTCGTTTGTCTCGCTTCGCACCCCAACCCTGTATAAAGACGTGTAAGACCCCGTCTACGGCATTGACATGAGCGGCCGCCGCGAATTGCCAAAGAATCCGATCATCTTCCTCCTGTCTCTCCTTATTTGCCCAATTCCTGGTTGCGCTCAGAGCCTTGGCTTTTAGGCGGTTAGCTGGACTGGGGCCGTTCGGGGGGTTTTGTATCCCACTCCTGGTAATTTCTCCCAGCATTCCTCATAGAAACTTTTTAAATTGCAGTCTTTTGTTCACCATCCATGCTGCAATTCCGCTTCATCCCGTTACAGGATCCCAGGCCAGCCCCGATACTTGTTCTTATCTTCTTCCTTCTCTAAGTACGTACTTACTGTATCTCCCTTTCACTTGACATGCGGAGGCGCCGGTCGAACTATTCCGTCCTCCGTTCCTCGTCTCGGCTCCTCGGATGGCGTTCACGAAGACCGGAAGGGCCTTTCATCAACGACCTAGGTTCTGAAAACCTTTAGGCGATTGTTTTCTGATCCAACCCTTCATTGCCCCATGTGATCGAGCATTCTTCCCCCCCCCCCCCCCCCCCCNCCCCCACTATATCTAACAGGCCACTTTTCGCCAATGCTACAGTCTGATGTCATTGATTTTAGATTCTATTTTCGAGCTCTAACATGATCTTGTGTCCAGCTCGTGACAGCTGTACCGCTGGCTGTACGGCTGGCTGCACGGCGGGTTGTGCGTGCATGTAACAGAGCATGGCTTCCGGCTTTCTCCAACCCTTTTTGTTTTCTTCGCATATCTTGGTCCATTGTGCTCAACCTTAATCTCATCTATTCCCGCTCCACCTCGACATTGTTACACAACTACGGCAGTCACAGACACCCACTCACATGGGGCACATTATTCGCTTTGATCAACAATAATGTCTGGCCACTCGAGTAAGGGAGTAGTATCAGTATGTCAGAGTAAGTCAGCCACAGTCTACACACCTGCACTTCTCAACGCGTTTTGATATGGGCTCCCGACAGACACCTGCCGTTCTCAACGGGCCCCTCCGTGCCGCTACTGGCCGGAGAGTACCCAGGAAGCCAAGCCGGGAACCCGATCACTGACCAGGTCAGCCAAGCACCCCAAAGTCTGTCCAAATGTCATTTTCCGAAACTTTCAACAGCTTGAGTCGATTGCACTTCCATACCAGGGGGGCCGTTTCCGTGCTAGAATTCGTACAACACAGTACTCTCACATATACACATATACAAGGTATACCGATGAATGTATTTATATTGATGTCTCTCCTCTATCACTCCCACTCCAGTAGTACTTGAACCTGCAAGTTGTGCTAGGCCAGGCAGCTCTCTAGCACATATATTCCAAATAAGCACAGCCCCGCTCCCTATACCAGATTTCTTCATGCCTAGATGTATCCATCAGGCCAAAACGGCGGCAGTATCTAGTTCTTGATTGCATTTCTGACCTTTTCTGTATCAGCTCGGGCAGTGTCGATAACATTTCAGACAACGGCGTGAGCTTTCCCCGAACCCGTACTAGAGTAAGCCTTGATGGCATTATCAATCGTCGAAGTGATAGCAGCACGCATCCTCGCGTTTCTCGTCTAGCCGATCATGCGGCCTCGGTCCATGGATTCCAGAACCTGCGACCAGCTATCCTTCTTAGTGAAGATTTGGATCTGGCGCGGTTCTTGGTTATAAGCGCCCCCATTTCCCGGGCCAGGACCGGTCTGAAGTATCTCCACCCGTCAGCGTCGCGGGAATCAACAGCGACAGCAGCCACAGCGATAGCGCCATCGAGTTTAGTCTTCAGGGCGGGTTTGTCCGTCTTGGAGGTGGCCTTCACAGCCGCGTTGAGCGTGCTGGTGGCGTTGGAGAAGAGCGTCGGGTACAGCGTGTCATGCTTGCGGATGGTGTTGTTCGGGCGCGAGTTGGCGCACTCCGCGGCTTTGAGCATGTCGGCGACGGTCGTCATGAAGTCCGCGCGGGACGAGCCAGCGGGCGCGGCGATGCCGGAATGCTTGTGGCCGTTGATCTGGGCGAGGAACTCGGGGAACGTGCAGCGCGTGTTCCGAGCTGTGCCTTTGCACGGCTGGTAGGTGCCGGCGCAGATGGAGGTGGCGCGGCGCCAGTTCGAGCAGCTGCAGCCCATGATCCGGTTGGGCTCAATCCTGAGCCTCTGCAGGGCTATTTGTACTATCAGAGAGACCAGCGTTGGCAATATCCAGTAAACATGCGTAGGAAATGCAAATCCAGGCGAATAGCCAGAAGTTCTCTATCAGCTAATACCTCAAAGACACGTCTGGCAATCAAGAGTTTGACAGCGTCTCCTTACCCATTTTAATTCCCCTGCAAAACTCCACGCCGGCTGTTCCTATTATCAAGTGTGCACAAGATCTTCAGATAGGGGAAAGGGGGGGGGGGTTATGCCACTTTCAGCAACGGGCTGGAATCCTTTAAAGATATGAAATCAGCCATGTATGTACAACACTGACGAAGTTCAAGGATATATAAGATAGTTCATATAGCGGCTACTTGGATCGATAGCCTGTCCCCACATACCCCGGCCACCGGGAGGCAGACGGCGCCGAAGTGGGGCTGCATCCGGGATCCAAAATTGCCGACACAAGCAATGCCGCACGGCACAAAACCAACAATTCTAAACGTGGCGTCTCCCCTCTTCGCTTCTCTCTATCATCAGCAACATTCCCTAGAAGTGCCGCAGGGATGGCCACTCTTGCGTATCGCACAACGCCTGGGCGAGGGAACAGGATGCAAAGTCAGTCACCGAGTGAAGCCCGCTTGAGGTGAAATAACAAGCGGCCGTCTTCAACAAGAACAAGGTCGCATGGCCCAATGGAAAGGCGCCAGACTACGAATCTGGAGATTGCGGGTTCGAGCCCCGTTGTGATCAAAAGGAAAAAAAATATTTAGCCAAGTCCAAAGAGGCGAGGTTAGATTTCTTTTTGTGAAAATTTTACGCAGTTTTTTGGCCTTTCCTTGTGGCCTTTCAAAGTGGATTTTGACAGTGGATTCAATACAGTATCAGGGGTCAGGGGTCCGGGCCAAGCATAAACCCTAAGAAGTTTAGGGTTGCATTTGTTCCAGTTGTAGGACTCTGATGGTGGAATATCTCACGAAAGATGAACAGTATTATGGTTTCTTTTCGTATTCCCATGCTTTACCTCTCCCGGTACTTAAAGGCGTTTCCTCCATTATATAAGAGTTTTCTAGCAAACACCGTGACGTCCCACTCCCTATAATAACGCCCACCTCCAAATTGTGCTACTCATGCAAGCTAGAATAGTACAAAGGCAATGCAGCACTTCAAGCAGTGGCCGGGTGTAGTGGTGTGCTCATTTGAGACACGGAAGTTCACATGTACAAACAAGAACAGTGGTCAAATTCCTGATTCTGGATGATCGGGGGATCAACAGACGGCTATAGTAAAGGAGATCCCAGAAAGTGGGATACAAGGGTCTAACCCTAGCTAATATCCGGCTTAGTCACCGGCGCGTTTGGGACAGCAGCACGCGTCTGCATCGTTTAGATTTTCGTCGATCTATTTTCGTGATTTGGTTTTGTTTGTGCAAGAATCTGTTGATAGCCATCGTCTTTCTGTGCTCTTCTTCCCTCTTTAATCTGGACTTTTCCCCTTTCGCTAGCTGTTCTTTTTTGGGGGGGTCCATTGGGGGTTTTTGTTTAGGGTCGTGCCCGTCTCTTTTTCAGTCTCTCTCTTCGGATCTTCGTTAGGGGGCTATTCCTTTTCCCCTCTTCAATCCTTTTGCGTGCGACTACCACCGCAACCGATCAACAAGCGTCAGACTTGTTTCTTCCTCCTCCACTCCATAACGATTGACTAAATTCAATCTCTTAACCGTTTCCGGCTTCTGTCCTCCGGGGACTGCCTTTATGAGACGCGGTCCGCTTCCGATACGCTCCTCCTCAATTTCTGCCCACCGTGCCGCCTCGCATCTTTCTCTTGGCCGACGGGGCGTTCTCCCAAACCACCGGGCCGCCACTTCTCTCCGTCCAAGTCCCCACCTTCTCTCGTCCGGCATGAATTCACGTCCCAAATATGAGGCGGAGCGGGCCCTCGTGGCCAAGACCGTCCAGAATCGCATGCCGTCATCGACTCCCAAGCGATTCCTCTCGAACCTGGCTCCGGCAAATGGGAACATCCGCTCCATGATGAACGCGAATAGCTCTGGGAATGCCCCTCATCGGTCTCCGCCGTTTGTCCGGCAGATTAATACCGCCGCTCGACCGCCATCGGCTTCCAATCCCGCCCCGGGGAACCGCCCGACTCCTCCCAATTCAAACACCGCCAACCGTGCTCCTCCTCGGGAACAGTCCCGGGCTAGATTCTCTTCCCTTTTTTCCAGTACATCGCAGTCCTTTTCTGAAGAGTCGTATTCTACAAAGTGGTGCGGAGAGACTGCCCAATCTGCGGCTGATATCACTGTTGAGTTCAACGAAGATGACTTCGACTCGGATCCGTTTGAATTTGAAGAGCCTGGCCGTCTCCCCGAAAAGCCCACCCCGAAGCGTTCAACTGCTGCCCCGGCCTCGACTTCTCCGGGTAAACTGCAACACTCGACATCGTTCGGTAACCAGCCCCTCAAGTCAAGCCAGCAGCTGCCTCTGACCGGCTCTCCAGGCAAGCTTGAACCATCCCAGGGCAACCCCATCCCATGGAGCTCTTCTCCAGCCTGGCATACCGCTCCGCCAGCTCGGCCTGTGACTAAACAAGAACCTGCAGACTTCCACGGCCGTCACCCGGTCAAGGTTGAGGCCGTTACTACCCGGGTAGTCACGTCCACCGTCACCACTAGAACCGAGTCGGTGTCCATGACCACCTCGCCTGCCCCACCTCCCGCGAAACGGCGCCGCCTTCCTGCCAGCTTTGCCAGCCCTACCGGCCCGAAGACGGCTCCGGCTATGACTCCAGCCAACGTGTCTCAGTACAACCCTCAGGAACTTACCGCTTCGGGCTTTAAGGAGCGGCGCAAGTTGTACCAGAAGAACCGCCAGGATAGTCTTCTCGGGGCGGAAACCAAGCATCCCATTGCTAAGCCGCCTGCGAAGCCGCTCGAGGAGGTATTTCTTAGCAAAGAGCAGCGGCAGATCCTAAGCATGGTGGTGGATCAGGGCAAGAGTGTTTTCTTCACTGGTCCGGCCGGAACTGGAAAGTCCGTGTTGATGCGGTCTATCATCAGTGCGCTGAAGAAGAAGTGGGCTAGCGATCCTGAAAATTTGGCTGTCACCGCGTCGACCGGCCTGGCTGCCTGCAATATTGGCGGTATCACACTGCATAGTTTTGCTGGTATTGGATTGGGGAAAGATGACGTCCAGCAACTGCTAAAGAAGATCCGCCGCAATGCGAAGGCCAAAGGCCGCTGGATGAAGACGAAGTGTCTGATCATTGATGAAATCTCCATGGTTGACGGAGATCTTTTTGACAAGCTTGAGGAACTCGGCCGTCGCTTGCGTAATAACGCCCGGCCCTGGGGCGGCCTACAGCTGGTTATTACTGGCGATTTCTTCCAGCTTCCTCCGGTGCCGGATAGCCAGTCGCGGGCGGCCAAGTTTGCCTTTGACGGCGCAACCTGGCCGACGTCAATCGACCACACCATTGGTCTGACCACGGTGTTCCGTCAGAAGGACTCGGAGTTTGCCGATATGCTCAACGAGATGCGTCTTGGTCGCATTTCCGACCAGACCCTACGGGCCTTCAAGGCCCTTCAGCGGCCCCTGCGCTTTGAAGACGGGCCGGACGCCACCGAGCTGTTCCCCACGCGCAATGAGGTGGACAGCGCCAACCAGCGGCGCCTGGCCGAGCTGCCGGGCCCGACGATGCGCTACGTGGCAGTTGATACAGGTGAGCCGACGATCCGCGACCGGCTGCTGCAGAACGTGATGGTCCCGCCCACCATTGAGCTCAAGGAGGGTGCACAGGTGATGCTGGTGAAGAACCTGGACAGCTCGCTCGTGAACGGCACGATTGGCCGTATCAAGGCGTTCATGACGCAGCATGAGTGGGCGCACAGCACGCTCGCGGACCCGGACGAGCCGGACGCGGGCGCGGTGCGGCGGCCCGAGGACATTGACCAGGCGGTCAAGAACATCCACAAGTTTGCGCGCGACGCGGGGGCGGGGTCGGCGCTAGCAAACGGCGGCTCCACGCTCGCGCGGTACCCGGTGGTCGAGTTCCCCATGCCCAATGGGCACTCGCGGCCGTACTTCGCGATGCCGGACGAGTGGAAGATCGAGCTCCCTAACGGCGAGATTCAGGCCAAGCGCGTGCAGGTGCCGCTGATCCTGGCGTGGGCGCTGTCGATCCACAAGGCCCAGGGCCAGACGCTGGACCGCGTGCGCGTCGACCTGGGGCGGGTGTTTGAAAAGGGCCAGGCGTACGTGGCGCTCAGCCGCGCCACCAGCCAGCACGGGCTGCAGGTGCTCGGCTTCGAGAAGCACAAGGTCATGGCCCATCCGCGCGTCATAACCTTCTACGACAAGCTGTACTCGGCCGATGCCGCGCTGGCCAACCGTGGCATGCAGAAGACCTTGACTTCCATGTACGCCCCGCCGGTCCCGGCCGCCGCGCCGGTTGCCCCTCACCCCATGTTTGGGAAGACTGCGAACGCCATCGTCCCGGCCGCGCCGGGGTCCCGTAACAAGGCCGCCCCGGCGTGGCAACCCCCGACCGGATTCAACGGCTTCGACGACGACGATTACCCGGGGCAGGATGATATGCAGGACTGGGAGCATGACGGAGACATTGGAAATCCTCCGTGTGAGGACCTCGTCGCCGGGACGTATCGCTGATCTTGCTCTTTTCGTTTTGTTTGCTATTCCGTTCGTTCGGTTATGATTACGCATGTTACGCACTAGATTCTTTCTCTTCTCATTTTTTTTTTTACTTTTCTCCTACTCCTTAACTCTCTACCAAGTGTCATGTTTAGATCGCCGTTTCTCTTCTTCATGCGACGACCCCCTTCTTTTCCCAGTTTTTAACGGGTTCGCCCCTTCATGTCATGTTGACGGCTCTCACACAGGTTTTACCGAATACCTGGCAAGGATACAAAGAATGACATACCGCACAATTGCTCCAGAAAGGGAATCCCCGGAATTGAAGGATGGTGGGTCGTTGTACCAGAATAACGCATGTTTGGATGGGTGGATGGTGATAGAATTTCCTGTTTCAGAACATGTCATTTACTCAGTACAGCGCAAAGAATAGCTTCAACTTTTTATTTTATCTTTGGAGATTACCAACAAATCATCACCCAAACCTTATGTTGTAGATATCGCTAAGGGACATATGGTTCAAGCAGATAAAGAGTTAACAAATGTCTAGATTCAAACGTACTACTTTTGTTCACCTCCCAAAATAGGAGAGATAAGTCCCATTAAAACAATAGAGGTAAATATACCCCGTTTCATGTGTGTGGGCGTGTGCATGTCAGCATATTGACGTCAATGATACAAAGAAGTGCCTTCCAACCAACTATCAAAACATAAGAATAGATGGAAAAAAAGATGTCCTTGCGGGGAAGTGGTTTTCGAGAAATAAAAAAAATAAAAATAAAAGATACAGCCCCTTCGCATGCTATAATAAAGGAGAAATCCAGGGGACATCATGCTCCCGTTCCAGCCAAGTAACTCCGTTTAACCCAGCCATCAAAAACAAGAAACAAAAAGAAAAGAACACCGAATATTCTGTGTGGCCGTACATATCATATCCAACTACCTATGCTAAATGAGAGAAAAAGGGGGAAATAGAAAGAAGGAGAGATATAGGAGGCGAGGAAAACAAGAAAATGAATGCGTAATGAAGGATAGATATGATGCGGGGATATGAATATGTGCCCGCCCATGTATGAAAGGCAAGGCAGTCGCTTAAAAAACGAAGGAAATAGCATGAGGTCGTTGATTACCGTAATCTATGAGGTACGGAATCGTCATTGTGTGGCTGGCGAGAATCCGGTACAAAGTCAAGCGACGCCCGAGATATGGACGAGATGGTATCCTCATCATCCGTCCGTGACTGCGGCACTCCCGGCCACATGGGAGGTCGCGTGTTCGATGAAGTTTGCGCCAGAGAACCAGGCGGGGCCGGAGGATCCGACGTTACCCAGGTCAGATGGCGATTCTGACTGCTCGTGTTTGACGGTGGCTGTGGTACCGGGACGCCGATGGAAAACCGACGGGACGTTGCAGCAGGTGAGTGCGATGGGTTATCGTGGAGAGAAAGCCGCCGTGTCACTGAATCCTCGTCTTCCTCCATAAGCTGGGCAAGGGCCGCGCCTCGTGCCGCTGGAGCCGGGATGATGGTTACTGGTAAATCCTCGGTCTCTTCCTGCGGACGAAATCGCTCCCGGATTCTCTCGGCTTGGGTGGCGGCAAACTCTTCAAGCCTACTCCGAACATCCCAAAGACTGAGATCAGCATGAGGAGACTGCGTGATGGCGTGGGTAGGTACGGATTTGCGACGGGAGGGGGCCGGGACGACCGTTTCGATCGTGTTCTCCTCTGCTTGGCGATTACCCCAAGACAACCATGGGGCGTTCATATGCGGCATGAACCGCCAGCGTCGCATAGCTACTGGCGCATTTGCCTCGAGGTCAAGAGGGCCAGGAGCAGCTCTTGAGGCGCTTTTCCGGTCTGTCGAATCTGCGGCTGTGTCGTTGCCTGGTGTCGATCTAGAGTCGTCTCTGTTGTCAGGAGACTGGCTTCCAACATTGGAACGAGCGTCTTCGGTACTCGACCGTGGAAGGTCGGCCATTCGGTTGAACACCGAGTCTGATGGAGCTTGTCGGCGCACCGCATACATTGTGCTTGCGGCGCTGGCTGTATCAGTTCTGCTCACAGGCGAAGCAGTCGGCTGAGGTCGAGATGGCCATAGCGGGGGTCGAAGAATGCTGCTGACTCCACTGCGTTGGCTCGGTGGTTGTGGGTTGGCGCTTGCAGTCCCGGAAGGCGCGGCTTTCGAAGATGAAACAGCAGCACTTTGGGTGGCTTTGCGCGCCAATCGCGGCCATAGACTTTTCCGCACTGGTCGTAGTGATTCACCCCGGATGGGTTCAGAAGGTCTCTCACGTTTCGGGGAGGTCGGCGAACTGGGAGGGCCGGTTGTGCTGCGAGCTTCTTTGTCATCACTACCACGACGGGTCCGGACGCGTTGTCGCTTGCCCCATGAAAATTCGGAACCGGAGACGTGCGGCATATCATCGCCATCGAAAACCTCGCGACCGAGAATGCCGTCCTTCTTTTCTTCACGCTCAAGAGCTTCTATCCGTTCAACCCACTCCCATACCACCACACTCGCGGCAGCGGCGCCGACCCAGCGAACATAGTCACCCCAGCCGGTGAAAACAGGTTTGGAAATGTCGAGAATAAAAAACACAACAGGGATGAGGAGAGAAAAGAGAGAGATAGAGGAAACAAGAATCATATTCTTCATAAAGGGGTGGTAAAAAGCGTAGCGTTTCTTCATCAAAGCGTAGTAAATAACCCAGGCAGCATAGAGCAGTCCCAGAGATAATTGAAAAAGGTAACTCAAGGCGGGGATTGCGTCGCCGAAGCTGCGGGGGCTTGACTTTCCGGAGCTGTCTCGAGTGGGATAGAGGAAGGTGTTCAGGGCGCTGAAGATACAATCGAGGAGGATGAGGGCGAAGGCAGTCCATTTGATAATGACCTTTTCGCGTTGGCGAGGGAATAGACGGATCAGAGTTTGAGCCTGGGCCAGCCACAAAAACGTATCGGA
Source organism: Knoxdaviesia proteae (assembly GCA_001510565.1). NCBI lineage: Eukaryota > Fungi > Ascomycota > Sordariomycetes > Microascales > Gondwanamycetaceae > Knoxdaviesia > Knoxdaviesia proteae. Next base: position 2,430,683 of record LNGL01000001.1, on the reverse strand, counting down.
TATTAAGCGGATGATCTTAAGTTCAGTACGGTCCATGACAGCAATCTGCAGTTGTTGGGCGCTTTGAACATCGAGGTCGTACTGTTCTGCGGCAACTTCAAAGGTAGCGCTAGAAGCAATGGTGAGTGAGATGGCAACGGTCAGGGCCGCGATTTTCTGCAGCCATGGACGGCCACCGATATTGATGCTCCCGGAGGAGCCGTTGGTGAAGCCTCTTCGGCCGAGGTAGATTACTCCGCCATCAAGAAAGGATCGGGGGGTGATAAAGAGCATGATGACGAGCATGTATGCTGTCACTGTCGTCGCGGCGAGAGCGTAACACACGGGAAATTTGGAGGCATAAAAGGGGTCGCGCATATCGCTGGTGCTGGTCTGCGATACCGTGTTCGTGATTCCGACGCTGTTCGAGATGATTCCGGGAGCATCGGTTAGGGAAGGAATGATGGTCGGACATGAAGGAATATATATGGCGTCAGTAGTGAGGGTGATGAGAGGAGTGCCATCGCCGAGGGAGAGAATCCCCTGGGCCGGAAGAATTACTTCGGCGCATGAATGGACGGTGGAGACTAGGGTTGACCGCAGGACGCGTGCAGGAGGTAATAGCTGCCTCAATTCCAGCGTCATGGTTGGCAAAAGAGGAAATGCGCGCGCGACTGGGACTAAAAAGCCCAGACGACAACGACGAAACGAGAGATGGCCAAAAACTCGGGGTTATATATGGAAGTCTGCGAAAGCTTCTAGGCAGCGGAAGCCGTATAAATCGAGAGGCTAGGAGATTGCAGTACTAAATTGGTTTCTTCTTCCTCGATCAGGAAATGAATCAGAACGGTGTCAAGTGTGGATGGCGAAATGTCGACATCGCAGTCAATCGATGAAGAAAAGGAGAGGACGCGCCACGGAGGCAGCAACAATAGCGAAGGTCGGGGGAGGGAGGGAACGGATCGGTTGGTGTTATTGAAGGTTCGCCATGGAAAAGTATTGTTGCTGGTAGTGGACGGCCAAAAGTATACGCGAAGAGAAGGGCAGTAGCGGTTGGTTGGGTCTCAAAGAGTCGAAATTTGAGGCGCAACTGCGGTTCACGATCGAGTCTGTCAGCGATCGAGAAATTTGGGTTGGTGGCACCACTGGAAACAGGGTCCTCTGAAGAAAAGGGGTGGAGAAGGCGATTGTCGACAAGACAACAAAAATGGACAGAGAGAAAATAATCTGAAGAGAGGACGTCGCGGGGTCAAGGGCGGTGCTGAAGCATAAAAAAAAGAGATTGAAAGAATAATCACGATAAAAATATCGACAGAGAACAGCGACATCCAAGCCAAGGTGACAAGTATACTAGTAAAATGGTCAATGCACGCAGGATTTCTTTTTATCTGGACGAAACCCCAGATCGATAGCACGGCAAAAACACCCGTGGGAGAGGAAAATAAAATCAAATGAGGGGCTTAGGGGCGAAAATAGTTTGTAGGGGCTGGGTTAAAGATAAAAGTTTCAGCGCGGAGGAATGGAAAAAAGAAACGTTATCGAATATACACCGTAGCTAGCCAAGGGCAAAAGCAGATCTCTTCTGGTATATATATATATATGTATGATGTGCGGGTCTTCTAAAAGAAGATAGATAAATGGCCTGAGTTAGCACGCAAATTTCCGGGGGATTTGAAAGAAAAGGCAAATATGTCTTAAAATCGGGCAGTGTTTTGATTTGAGACTCGATGAGGGTGTGTGTGTGTGTTCTCGGACGGAGATTTGGCAGTGAGTGTTTCGGGTGGCTGAAAAGCATTCACAGCCAGAAAAGAAAGAAGCGGAGAATCGGAGGAAAGACAAAGGCTGTACAAATTCCGATCACGAAGATATGATGATCAGATTTCTCTCTGATTCGCAAAGCCCAGACAGAAAACAAACAATCGATGACGGAATCCGACTTGGTGTTTCTTTGTTCCGCCCATTCTTCTTTTGGGATGATCGCAGGCTCGGCGCCGAGATTTCTGAGGCTTGTGGTGGCTGTTTCTCGTGGCTCTTGGCTTTGTTGCATGGCAGGGAACCGTCGTCGAGGGGAAAAACAGAAAGCAAATCTTACCTCGCGAAAGAAAACACTCTGAATGTGACAATCTGGGATCTGAGATCTTGAAGATACGGAAGATACGGAAGATGGAATGAGGAAGAGAGGAAAATATCACGACGAAAATTGAGCAAAAAGAGAAATAATGAGGAAATTGAAGAAGAGAGAGAAGAAAAGATCCGGAGGGGAAAACTCCAAAGGTCGCAGCCACAGATTGATTACTGGATGATGGGCGAGCGAGGGAAGGAGCGATTCAACGAGCACAGGTGAGAGGCGATATTAGCAGGTGCAATGGACGGACAAGGCCTGTACAAAAAGCATGTAGAAGTGGAGGGGGAAGAAGGGTCCGACTGAAAATGCAAAGCACGAGATTGTGTTCGGTGGGGTGTGCGTACAGGGTACTTCGTCGTTAAGGGGTCCCACACCACCACACAGATACCGATAGGATCAATAAATCCTGGGTAAAGGAAACACGAGCATACTCGTAGCTGTAGGAACTTTCTCCTCGCGAGTTAATGTGCCCGGGACTCGCTACATTTATCTTGTGAGTGGCGGATCCCACAACGAAGGAACGGGAGAAGTACCAGTATCCCAAAACTGCCGTCCGGCTTGGAATCCGCTCTTGCCCGACTTTGTGCCTGGCCCTCTTCCCGAAGCCTTTACGCCGGCGCCAGCACTAACGGCCTCCCTAAAGCCCATATCGCTTGTCGCTTGGGAAGGGCCAAGCAGTGAGCAGAAAGACCGCGAGGAAACTACCACCCAAATCGGATGCAAAAAACCATTAGCGAAGATGGAAAGAGCAAAGCATTCGCCGCCCCTTCCGTATCCCACTAGTTGCAGTGGCGGTTGATTGGATCTCCTTCTACACAGTCTATAGCCGGAGGAAAGTGCATCGCCAGTCGCTAAAGCGAAATTCTGACTGCTTCCCGCCGTCCCAGCTGACCCAGAAAGCCCTGCATAATCAGGTGGTACCGTGGTCCTCACCTTGTTAACTCTCCGGGCGATAGATTAATTCCAGGAAGGTGCCTGCAACTTCCCTCCTTCGCTTTCGGCAACCCTCGATCACACTTGAGATCGTGGCTGTGTCTGCCGGTTTTTCCTTGAATGATTTGATTTCACCCACCACTCCAGCTAATCTGGGTGGGAAGTGAGCTTGAGCGTGTCCCCGCATTTGCCAACCCCAACCCTAACCCTTAATGTCGAGCGGTATCACCTCAACTCATTATCACAATGATCAATCCGTTCGCCCTACAGCCCGGCCCTGCAGAATCCTGAACATAATACCTTCCACATCCGCTTAGCTTTCCTGAAGGCGGACCGCATGTATAGTACTGTAAACCCCAACCACACGCACACACCCCAGTCTTATATCTTGCTTAATTTATCTGTTCCCCCCCCAGATGCTTGGCTTCCCAAATCAAAAAGCCTTGGCACCCGGTTTTGTTCGTGGAGACAACTTGGCGCATCTAGAACTTCCAAGTTCCCATGCCGGCCCCAAAAACGACCACAAAGAACAACCCCCCCTAGAACAAAAAAAGTAGAGGATAGAAAAGGGTTCCACGAGGCAAATCGCGTTGGACTTTCCGAACGGAGCTCATACGTATGTACAGTACTGGCCCTCGGTCCAGACCCCATCTCACCCAAGAAGGGGGACCAAGATCCCGCCCGTCACACAGCATGTGTCTTTTTCTTCAAGCACAGAACCGACCCCAGCAGGCAAGCAATCGAAAATAGGACCCCCCCCCCCCCCCCCCCCCCCCCCCCCNCCCCGACCCGCTTACTGCGCCGGGCTGCCAACCGCACGCTCTTTTCTGCTTTCTTGTCCAAGAAACCCATTTCGCGCCCAGCTGTCATCTGTTTCCCCCCCCCCTCTCGTCGCCTTGAATGTCTGTGAGATCCGAGGGCACTTGGCTTGGGAACCCACCCTTGGAAGACAGCGGATATTCCCTTCTGGTATTCCCGAGCGCCTTATCGAGAAACAAGCTAGAATGGCATTTCTGGGGGCCTGTGGTAGTCGTAATATCAGGTGGCATAACTAACAAACACCTCAAACTAGAAATAGACGGGGCACAGACTTAATGCCGGATACACCGGGAGTATCTCCTGCGCGCCTCGTACGAGTACGACGAACTGGTCGCCGACTTACCACACTAGATAAACCATCATCACATCCGGCTGATGCGTGGTCTCCTCACCCAGGGATCTTGAGGTCTTCTTGCTCTGCTCGTTCGTCGCATTTGATATTCTCGACTAAACTTTCCCCACCCTCGGAGGACATCCAAACCCTAGCCAATCTGGGACAAACTGCCCACACGCTCGCATCAGCATCGCATCTTCACACAGGGAAGTGCAAGCAAGGTATGTCTTATGGAAGGTGAAGTATCTGCTCAACATTCTTAATAAAAGAGGACACCCAACGGGGTATTAAAATATGTGACCTGAGGGTACAAAAAAGAATACACAAGTAAAGGAGACGGAAAAAAGAAATGATCAACCTCGAAACAAAACACCGTTTTCCTTCTCCAGTATTCCACTGTCCCCGTATGAGCTGATCTATTGTACACGAATAAAAAGACGAATCTGTATGGGGTTTCCCTACCCCGATATTCCCTTCCCCGGCGCCACGCGATGCCAAATGATAAAAGAGCAAAAAAGAAAAAAAGAGCACAGGAACTCGAAGCATAAAAAAACAGAGAAAACCGTAAAACAAGGGGGGATCAAGAAAAAAAGAATAACACCGAAATACCGAACCCTTCGAGAAGGACAAACGGACAGACACCAGACGCGATGAAAAAGCGTGCCCGTCTGCCCTATCTGTTCGTTCGCTCGCTCATTCACTCACTTAGTCGCTCACTACCTCGCCAGTGCGGTACTGCATCTCGAGCACCCACTTATCATCGAAATCCACCCCGCGCCGGAGCTTGGTGCCCGCCTTCTTCCACACCGCGGGCCCCAGTCCGACATCGGCAATGAACAGACGCCACTCGTCAGCATCGGCAAGCAGGTGGTCGCCCTGCACATCCGGCCCTCCGCTGCCAGAGATTCCCCCGCCCGCTCCACCGGCACCGCCAGCACCACCAACACCGCCAGCTACGGACCCGGTCGGCGCAGTGGTGAGGGCCGCAGCAGCCGCCCGCGTCATAACCTCCAGCAAGCCGCGCTTGGGCGCCGCCATGGCCACCACGTAGCGCGGCTTCAGGAACAGGCGGCTGCCGTCGATGACGTTGACCTTACCCGACGTCGCGTCAATGCCGGTCGGCAGGTCGACCGCAATGGCAAAGGCCGGGTTGCGGTTCGCCCACTCAATCAATTCGTACACTGTGGCTTGGTCGCCCGTGCGCAGCTCCTCGAAGGAGATAGTAAGTCCCAGGAGCGCGTCAATGATAAGGGTGACCGGCTGGCTCGGCGCGCCATCGGCCGCGACCCCGATGCCGGAACCACTAGCTCCACCGGCACCGGCTCCGCTGCTTATGCCGAGACCACCGCCGATACCGCCCACACCAGCTCCAGTCGACTTGCGAACGTGCTCAAACAGTTCTAGCTTGCTGAAAATCTTACCGCCCATGTTGCGGTAGATGCGGATCTGACCCCGGAGGTCCTCTAGCAGGTCACGTTCGCGGTCGATGCCGACCACACAGATCAGCACGTTGGTTCCGCGGCTACGCAGATGGCGACCGGCGGCCACGGCACGACAGCCCGACTTGTTGTTGCCAGCCAAGATAGCAATGGTGGAACGGTTCTTGACATCAACGGCATCCGAATTGGGCCCGCTAGCTCCCATGCTCATCAGAATGGCCGGGTCGGCTAGGGCGCGAAGGGCAACTTCGGCGATACCTCGGCCGGCATTCTCAGTCATGATTTCTTCGGTTATTCCGATTTCGTTGGCGGCAATATTCTCGAGGTTCAGCATCTGCAGGGCCGAAACAGGGTCGATACGACGGTTGGAAGGCATTAAGTGGAATCCGGGTTGAACTTCCTGTTGGAGCTGTTTGACAAGAAAAAAAAAAGGGTATCCACCCGGTTAGCATAAACACACAAGCAAATACAGACCTGGGGGTGGGTGAGACAGTAACCATTCACTCAAGTCTCCGAACACGAAACCATGAAGGGACACCGAGAAACTGACACGACAAATGGAGACATGGGTAACACTTACACTTGAATTGACGCGGCTACCCGGCTGTCCCACCAGAGTTGTAGAACTAGCCTTGCGTGACTGGCTGCGACGCATGGTGACTACCTTGCTACCAGCACGTCGACCAGGGCCGCTGCCGGCGCCACCTCCAGCACCAGCACCAGCACCAGCAGCTCCACCCCCACCTCCACCTCCATGCTGCAGATTGCGGACATCCCGATTGATGACCCGACCGTTTCGGCCGCCGTCGTCTGCCTCGCTATTCCAGAAATCGGCGTTGTTGGTGTGCGCCTTCTTGGTAAGGATGGAGATCGGCACAATAGGCGGCTGGGGCGTGGTGGACAGGTCAAGAACGTTCTCCGAGTGGTGGAGATTCTTGCCTCCAGCGGTGCCGGGCTTCGAAATGCGCCGGTTGTGAGAGACGAGACGATCCGACTCATTCACTTGGTCGTGCTTTCGCATCTCGTCAAAGATGGTGTGCTTGTCAAATTTGGCGAGACTGCCCTCGAAGTCAAAATCGCCCATCTCCTCAGTGACATCTTCGGATGCCCAGCCATTATCTCCAGTACCACCATCGGGCGCGGCGCCGCCTCCGCGTCCTCGTCGGCCTCTGTGACCGCGCTTCAGCGAATTGTACGGCTGGAATGAAGCAGTGCTCTGCAGAATCGGGGTCTGGCGCCAGCCTTGGCCACCGGGAGTATCGTTGGCGGCGGTGCCAGTTGGAGTATTGACCTGAAGAGTTGCCGCGGTGTCTGTCGCTGCCTCAGCCGGGGCGCCGTTCTTGGACCGCGGCTTTCTGCGTCTTCTCGCGGCCTGTTGTAGGAGCTGCTGGTCCTGCTGACTGGCCTGGACGGAGGGCGACTGGCGATGGGAGGAGATGTTGGGGCTGTCCTTGCTGACAGTCTGTTGGATGATATTCAGCTTTTCTATAGCTTCCTCAACCACGGCAGCCACAGCCGCAGCATGCTTGGGCGGGGATGGGTTGAGCGGGCTAGGTAGTTTGGTATTCTTGCCTGAGCCGAGGATCGGCTTGTCGACGAGCTTGCTGGTAGAGATACCACCGGGACGTCCGACGCTCAGGATGGCAGGATCAGTGAAGGTGGAGGCCTGGGAAGGAGGTACAGCAGCAGCATAAGAAGGAGGGGGGTCAAAAAAGAAGGGTTGCTGTGCGGGAGAGTCGCTCGCTTGTGTAGCCCGGGCGGGAGCGGGGGCGGCGTATCCTGTGAAGTTGTAAGCGGTCGGACTTTCGGTCAACGGTTGCTGGCGAATCGAGCCCATTCCGACTATGGACGGGTCAAAGGGCAGGCTGGAGGTGGAGTTTCTGGGGTTCCCAGAAAGGCCCGCAGGCTGATGAGGGCTGGTGTTGTACGGAGGCTGATTGGGCTTTTCATGTTGGTATCGGTTCTGCGCTGGCTGGTACTGTTGCGGGTGGTGCGGCGCGCCGGACGGGTTGAGCAGCACGGAGAGCGGGTAGGCGGACGGAAAAGCATTGATCGAGGGGTGATTCGGGATTCCTCCAGAATTGAGGCGGGCGGCCGTCACGGGCGGCGTCGCATGCCCGGTGTCCTGGGCAATCTTTTCGCGAAGGCGGCGGATTTTCAAGCTGGCGACGGTGCTGGTTTCGACCTCGAGGTACTTGTGCCACTGTTTTGTGGCGTCGACATAAGCTATACAGACATCAGAGCGCCAAGTCAGCAAAGACAGAACATTCTGGATCGAGGGCGACGATACTCCATTCCAGCAGCGGGCTGCTGCAGTGAGACAGAAGCACCACACCGCGCTCCTAAAGGAACGGGAGGTCGGGCGGGACGAGTATAAAAGGGAGAAGGAAGAGACATGCAGAAGCCGCCAAGGAATTGTAAGTAGAGAGAGGGTGCACATACCATCTTTTAGACTGACGCGGCCATTGGCTTCGAAGCCATTGATGATGCCGGTGATCTGACCACCGCCGATCGAGCTATTTAGGTGTAGCACGACTTCGACGCCGATGAATCTCGCGAGCTCGTCGGCAGGATTGGACGAGGCAGCCGCAGTAGACGAGGCCATGGCTCCCGGACTACTCCCAAAGCTTCTCCTGCCCTCACGGTTACGCTCTCTCGCAATTCCCCAAACAGACACACAGAGACCGTAGGCCCTGCCCTCTCTAGGGGGAGCTAGACGGGGTTGAGAGAAGCAAAAAAGGTTCGGGTGGTGGATCGTGAACAGGGGGAAACCGAGGAAGCCTGGAGGGGCTGTTTTATGGATTGCGACGAGAGAGACAGAACGAGAGCACACGGCGGGCCCGGCCGGTTGAACTTTGCCAACCGGCAATGAGAAAGCCCGGAGGATCGAAGATACGGGCGCGGTCGTCGAGATGGCTGTTAGTCGTAATTCGTGACTGGAAGGATTAACCGCACAAGGCCGGCGGAGAGTCGAGTTGGTTGCTGGGGGATGGAGGGAGAAGAGAGTTGGGGAACAGTGAAAAGGGTGGATTATGGAAGAGGAAGAAATGAATTGAAGGAATCACTGTCCCCAGCAGATGAGAATGCTGAAGGATAAAAGAAAGGAAAAAACCCCCCAAATAATTGATGCCGGATAAGTGTCGTGTGTTCTCTCATATGATGAAGGGAAAAAAGTTTAGGAGAGAAAAACCTAGAGTAGCCTGGTTTCTTAACACAAGCGAGCAATCGATAACAGGAAGTTGGCTGCATGGATACTAATGGATAGAGTATGGAAAGTGCAGAAGTCTGTGGACGATTTAAATCCCGGGCCAATTATGAACGACTCAAACCTCTTTTGGGCTTAGGGCTGGGCCGAGGATTAGCCGGCGAAATGCTTGGGGAACGAAAATCCTCCAGTGTGTCGCAAGTGTTTCGGCCATTTTGGAGGGCGTTTTGGGGGGTTGCAGTGTGATTTGGTAACACTTAGCGGGAAGCTTCAGTGAGGCTCCGCTGATAGAGCCGCTGTAATTTCTGGATGCTCCCCCGAATATCGCTGTAAGCGATTTCTCCTGTTCCCACTCCAGTCGTCCTCAGCGCCATCCGTATATCGACGGATGTCGATCATGTTTAGAACATCACAGAAGACACGAGAGGATGATCAAGAAAATTCTAAAAATACCAACATCACCGTCGATCAGGCTTTTGTCTACAAACTTCCCATATTGATAAATCCCAACTGCCTCTGTACTGTACTGTATGCATTCTCTTATTTTCACACCGCTCTTCAGAGCGTGTCTCCGTCTCTGTACACAAGCCGTCCCGCAAAATTCACACAACAAGGAACCCTGCATCAACCCACTCCAACCACCCCGAAAAATCCATGTGGTGGTTTTCGGGAACTAAAACGCCGGCCGGCGAATGTTTTTTTCCTCCGTAGTTGGTGGCGGCTCTGCTTTGTTTGTTCAAGATCTAATGTCCTAGTTCGTCTTCGCGCCAATTTCCTGCTGACTCGCGACGCTTGGTGTTGGTGGGAGATTCACTCGCGGGAGGTTTACTCCGCTTGTCTTCACGTACAAAACTACGGCTGCTGTCTCGTTTTCCTTGTCTTTCAAGACCATAGCTTTCTCTCTGTTTTTCTATTCTTTCCCTCTTGTTCTTTGCTCTCCTCCTCAGGCCAGCTCGTTGGCCTTGATAAGAGACTCTCTGAAGATCGACATTGCCTTCGTGTGACATACAACTTACAGAGTCTCTTTTGCTCTCGACGGCCTGAATCCTTTCCAGAGTGGTCACGTATTCTGTTGTCCAAGACGCCCGTTGGGGCTTTAGAACCTCTTCAACATGCCCACCCCATTGCCTCGGGGCCTGTTACCCCCGCAATCCTGCCGCCAACTCTGGGTACGTTTCCCGACCCCTTGACCTGTACTGCCCGTGAAAGTCCTGGATCCTAACTTTGTCTCGATTAGATCCCCGACTCCGCTGAGTTTGGCCCCGGCTGCTTGCCGATCGTCGCTGCCGTGCCCACTGTAACTTCCATCGCGGTGTTTGCCGCATGGCTTCTCTCCGTGGCCATATCCGTGCCCCGGCTGCGCCGCACCCGGGCCCGGCTTACCCCTCGCTGGCTGACCCGCTTCGCCGCCGAAGACGAGCGGGATGTGCCGTGGTCTCCGGAAGCTGCAGATGTACCCACAGTACCGGACTCACAGGCTCTCTGGACCGGCATCTGGATCGTCCGAGCCGGAGCTATGAGTTCTGCGGTGCTGGCGCTGGGGCTTTCCTTGTCCGTGGCCAGTTTGTCGCTGTACGCGCTTCCAATCATTCCTTCAGTAAGTAAAGAACAAGCCTACCCCTCACCCCTCATCTGCCTGGTGGACTTCTATCCAGGACAAGACTAACACACCTTCTCCTCCTTCAGTTTGTGACTCTGGCACTTATGACACGCACCGTTACCTCAGCCCCTTTAGACATTCTCCTTATTCAACTGGCCCAGCTTGTAGTGCAAGCAGCCCTCCTCCTTGGTACCCCAGCACTGCTCTCTCTCTCGTCTTTGGGCTGGTGGCTGCTCCAGATCGGGCTGACTTGTTTCGTGGTTGCCGGTATCGTAAGCATGCCACTGCGGAACCAGTGTCTAAGCACCGCCGATATCGGCCACCCGGATGCCCCAGCCCATATGGGTCTGCGCAGCCCCGAGGACAATCTGACGCTGTGGCAGTGGCTGTCCGTTACCTGGGCCAACAAACTTATCTCCACTGGCCGCACCGCGGTCATCTCCAGCGAGGGCGTGTGGGGACTCCCGCTCGAGTTCCAGCACGCCCGGCTGCTGCGGTTGTTCCGCGATCTGGATGGCTCTCTGATCGTCAAGTTGCTGATTGCGAACGGCCGGGACCTGTTTATCATCACGTTTCTGGGTATTTTTGAGGCCCACGCCCAGGTGGTACCGGTGTTCTTCCTTAGCAAGCTGCTTGCGTCTCTACAAGAGAATGGCGGTGGAGTTAAACCCGCAGTTGTGTACGCCGTGTGTATCCTCACTACCGCGCTTCTGCGCTCCGAATCCGCCATGTTCTCAACCTGGTTCTCCCGCCGCTCGTATGAGCGCTCTCGCGGCGAGATGATCATGGCAATCTACGAAAAGGCCCTCCGTAGGAAGGCCACCACTTTCTCCGGCCACCATGACCCGACCGGAGATTCTCCTCCGGACCCGGAGCCGTCTAAGGTATCGGCGTCCACTGGCAAGGTCCTCAGCCTGGTCCGCCAGGACGCCTACGACCTTGCCCAGCGCTTCTGGGACTTTCCGCAGTTCGTCACCACTCCGCTCAAGGTGGCTGTGTCTCTCGTGCTGCTGGTCAAGATGCTCGGTCCTGGCGCGTACCTTTCCGTGGCAATCATCTTGGTGGCCATGTTCGCCAACTCCCGCATCATTGCGGTTGCCCTAAAGAAAGAGATTGTGCGCCGCTCTGTCACAGACACCAAGCTGCAAATGGCCTCTCAGTTCATCGAATCCATCCGCCATCTGCGCTGGTATGCCTGGCAAGACCAGTGGCTGGCCAAGATTCTCACCGTCCGGCAGCGTGAACTGATGCTGATTGTTCTTATTGGATGCCTGCAGCGGCTTATAGACATCACTAGCGATGTGGCATCTGCGTTGTCGCCTGTGGCCACCTTCTACTATATGTCCGTGTTCCAGGGCCGTGCACTTACCGTTGATGTAGCCTTCCCTGCTCTCCAGCTGTTTTCAGTTCTGCAAAACAACATGAACGCCATTCCCGACCTCTGGAGAGCCTACAACAACTCGCGCATTTCTCTGATGCGTATTGAGGGCTTCATGCAGGAGCCTGAAGTTGAAGAGACACACGTAAGGCTGGAAAATGCCTTACCGACCGATCCCCTGTTGATATCACTCGAGAGCTGTTCATTCTCGTGGCCGGCTTCGCCTTTGGTGGTTCTGGATTCTGTCGATATCTGCTTGAAGCCCGGTGTCAATATGATTACGGGCTCTGTTGGAGTGGGGAAAACTGCCTTGCTTCACGCGATCCTGGGGGAGCTCGATCTGAATAGCGGAGTTCGGTCTGTCCCGAAAGAACCCATGGCATTCTGTCTGCAATCCCCCTGGTTGCAGAACATGAGCATTCGCGAAAATATCCTGTTTGCCACACCGTTGAATGAGCAGAGATACCGCGCGGTTTTGGAAGCCTGCTGTCTCCTCCCCGATCTCGCCGAGTTCAAGGGCGGTGACCTTGCCATGATAGGCGAGAACGGAGTAGGCTTATCCGGAGGCCAGAAGGCCCGTGTCGCTCTGGCTCGGGCCATTTACTCCCAAGCGCGAATCGTTCTCTTTGATGACCCCTTGGCAGCTCTTGACCATAACACTGGAGAGACCATTATGCGACGGTTATTCGCCCCGACTGGTTTGATGCGGGGCCGGATCACCGTATTCGTCACCCACCGTGTAGATCTAGTTGCTCCGTATGCATCCATGACATTTGAAATCCTGGACGGGGGTAGGGTAGTACCCGGAGACGTTGCGCTGATTCTGGAACAGGCCGGCCAGACTTCGGGAGCGACAACCCCGGCGGAGTGCTCTGATTCTGAGGCGACTACTGGGGCCGAGGCTCCGGAAACCCCGATGGAGGCGTGGAAAGATGCCGTCCCCGACAAGCTCATTGAAGAGGAACACCGCGCTCAAGGATATGTCATGGCTTCGGTGTATTGGAGATATATGCGTGCCGGCGGTATCTTCTGGTGGATAGCCATGATTGGGCTGTTCATCGCACACCGACTCTCCAATATTGCCTACCTTTATTTCCTTAAAGTGTGGGGCGAGAGCTATGACTCCAGCCCCGATCCATCCACCGACGGCTATGCCGTTGATCAGGGTGTATTGAACGGTAGGGCTGCACAGGCAGCAATGCCGATGCCGGGCCTGGGAAACGGACTTCCACCACCCCAACAAAATCCCGTACCGTGGATCATGTGGCTGGCTGCGTACACCTTGATGCAAGTGCTGGCAAAGACCCTGGCCAGCGCCGACCTGGTGGTGATCACCTACCGGGCCGGGAAAGCCGTGTTCGAGAAGGTGTTCCGTCGGCTCAGCGGTGCCAAGTTCCGCTTTTTCGATGTGACGCCTGTCGGGCGGCTGATGAACCGAGTGACATCAGACATGGCCGCCGTGGACGGCGGCATCGCTGGACTTGTGTACCAGTTTGCATGGAACGGTATCATCTGGATCTCGGCGATTACCGTGATCGGAACAATCAACTTCCCGTTTGCTCTCGCCGCCATTGCCATGACCGTGGCTTTTGTCATGGTGTTCCTGCACTTCTTCCCGGCGTCACAGGCGCTGAGACGGCTGGAGACAGTATCTCTGTCACCGCTGCTTTCCAATATCGGCATCCTTGGAGATGGCCTGACTACCATCCGCGCGTTTGGGGCAACTCGGAATTTCCAGCAACGGGCTATCGACACCACTGATGAGTTCCAGCGCATGGACCACTTCTACTGGACTCTTCAGGAGTGGCTGCAGTTGCGGTTTGATGTGTTTTCCGGCCTGTCAACGTTTGGTCTGACTGTTGCTGCTTTGACTGCTGGCCTGAGCCCTGGTACTGTGGCGTTTATGCTTGCAGCCGCGACAAACTTTGTCGACACTACACATGAGCTCTGCCGTCGGTACGGACAGGTGCAGATGGAGTTTGTGTCTGTGGAGCGAGTGATTGAGTTGATGGATGTTGAGCAGGAATATCCCGGCGATATCGACCCGCCGGTCTCATGGCCAGCTGCATGCGATGATATTGTGTTTGACGGGGTCACTATCCGCTATGCGCCACACCTGGAGCCGAGCCTCCGGGATGTGACGATGACAATCCCCGCCCAGTCAACAGTTTCGGTGACTGGCCGCACGGGGTCTGGGAAGAGCACGCTGGTGCTTGCGCTCTTAGCTACTCTAGCACCAGATCCTCTCGATCTAGAGGCCAAGGCTGCGGAGCCAGGCGCACCCTCCGAATCAAACGGCGATAAAACCGGCACTATCTGGATCGGGGGGATCGATGTTAACCGCGTCAACAAACAACAACTGCGAAGCCGGATCAGCTTCGTCGCTCAAGATCCGACACTGTTCCCGGGGACTTTACGCGATAATCTCGACCCCATCGGCCAGTGCTCGGAGGAGGAGTGCACGTCAGTGCTGAATCGGGTGATAGGGAGCCGAGCAGCCGGACTCACCATCCACAGCCGTGTTGATGGCGGTGGCAAGAACATGAGCCAGGGACAGCGGCAGCTGGTTGCATTGGCACGAGCAGTTTTACGAAGAAGCGCGATTGTGATATTGGACGAGGTGAGTTGCTGTGATGAACACGAAAGGCTCTGTGCTGGCTGTGATATACTGACTCCCCACGACAGGCTACGGCATCGATTGATTTCTCAACGGCGTTTTACATACAGGAGGTTCTTCGGCAAGAACTGAAGCACAGCACGGTGATCACAATTGCACATCGACTTGAAGCGGTCCGCGACGCCGACTTCTCGGTGGTTCTAGACTCTGGCCGAGTTGTCTATGCGGGGCCAATCCAACGAGAGAGACCTGTGGCAGAAATTCGTGAATGAATATAGTGGGTAATATTTCGCTATTGATGTACTCTAGCTAGGATCGACAGTACACACTGAGATAGAAAAATAATAGCCTCGTTGGTACGGCTGCGTCTGCTTGCATTCCAAGACCCTAATCAACCCCAATAGACTGGCCCTTATCATCAGGGAGGACAGAATTAACCCCAGGTTCGACCTAAACGCATAGTCTGATTCTTTCCTAAATGCCTCTTCCACTAGAGCAAACACATATTCTTGTATCTCAAAGTGTTTTCCATAGTTCTGCTAGGCTTTGTTTGAGTCTATCTTATCGATCTCCTGCTGGTAATCGACCACGACGAGGTTGCGGCATCGGAGAGCTGCTTGCCGCTTGTGCCACGCACACCCAAAAAGGCGATCAAAACCTTAAAGAAGATGGCAAAGCCACTAGCCCCGCTGTCGATGGCATTGCACAGGCCCAGGACGAGGCTGGTGAGCTCGCCGGCGATAAGCACGATCGAGCGCATGATGGCCATTCCGGTAGCGCCGAGGAGACTGTCGATCATGCGGATGAGGTAGAGAAACGCTACATGTTCATGATATTGGCCTTGCGTTGGGCGGTGTTGATCTTGTCGGCAACGTCCACCACTTTCTCCATAAAGATGATCGACGGCTCCGTCAGGAGCGACGGGAGGAGCACCGCCTCTGCCTCGTCGGCCGGCGAGTCGAGAGAGACGGGAGAGGGTGCCGAGCCCAGCACCGTCGACAGTGTCTCGTACTCTTCCACAGAGTTACGGACGAAACCTCCTTCGGGTTTAACACGTTGAAGCCGTTCTGTCAAATGGGAAATCCGTGCCAAAACGTGTCTGCCTTGCCCCCGTATTTACGGTCGGGCGACCGTGCACATCCGGGATGCCTCTTGGCCCGGTGCTGGCCAAACTCAAGCCAGCTGGGATCCACACCTTCTTTAGCAATGTCGGGAAAGAATCCCGCCTCGTCGGTGCATGTGTGCGTTAGGTTGGGCATTAAAGTGCCCAGATCGGAGTTGCTCGGTAGATTGTAATCGGGCAGTCTGTCGGGATGTCCTTGACTGAGCCTTTCTCGCATCCCTTTTCGCAGCCCTTACACAAATACGTGCAGTCTGAGCAGCAGAAGACGTACTTTGTTTCGAAGCATTTGAAAAGTACCCTCTCCTGGGCTTTGGACATCTAGTCGTCGAGCAAGTTCGGCGCCTGGCCCCGAACTGCCTGCTGGGAAGTGTCGAACCTTTTGTCGTAACCATCGTCGAAGAGGTTTTGATATTTGCCCAGAGACTTGTCAACAATGCGTCGTTAGACTCTCATCAGATAGATATCCATGCATTCTTCGGGAATAAAGCTTGCGGCCGACTCCCTGTCTTCCACACCAGCAGCGTTGATCATGTTAATAGTGCCGATGGTATAGAGGTTGTAGAGGGAGAAAATGTAGCTGCCTTCAATCTCGACAACCCGATTCTGGCACTCCCGTTTGCTCACACAGTCTTGGGTGTAATCATCGAACCAGTTGTATAGCCCGGCCCCCAAGATATGGGCATTGCTGGAATGTAGAGCCTGAAGACCCCAGGGGGCTGCGCAATGGGGATCGGAGCTGTCGCATTCGGAGAAATCCGGATCCCGGGCGAACAGGCCGAGACTGCTCCTGAGTGGATCCGGTGCTCTGGGATAGCGGAGGAACTCTGGACTCTCGGGTTGTATCGAAAAGGCCAGATCGGAATGCTGGAGTTCCAGGATATCTACCTGACACATGTATAATTATCATTATGATAGTTGGTTGTACTCACCATTTCCATGAGAATATCCGAGGCCTCCGACAATTGATACTAGTGAAGTATGATATGTTCCGATGAAGTTCCCCATAGCCAGACAGGGCTGTCACTCTCAATCAGGACACCTATCCACCAGTTGTTAGAATGCACTTGAATGCCAAAGAAGAACGGAGAGAGGCTACCTTGAGCCACGTAAATGTCAATCTGTGTTTGATCCATCCCACTATCCAGGTCATGGTCAGCCACCCAAAGCCAGACATTCTCCCAGGTATCCAGAGGATGAAGACTCTCTGTGGAGCATGAGCTGGCCAGCAATGTAGTTTTCATTGACCTCGCGGGTTAGTATGACAATCAGCCACCGGCGAGTGCGATCCTTGAACACCGCCAAGACGAAAGTGTGTATCTAGAATCGACAGATGTTAGTTGAAGAAGACAGGCAAAAGAAAGCATCAGATACGAGAGACGGTATCTTACCCCACGTGGCAGCCGATCCTTGTTCATTCTGTGCCATTTTCCACTCCATCATCACCAGGCCGGCCGTCGGGCCCTCAGTGGTGAACGTCAAGTCTAAAATCTCTATTGTGCCAGTGTCTCCTACATCTCCGACCGTCATCAAGACCTTGAGGCTTGTAATATCACTGAACGCATGATGCATTGGTTAGGTTTTAGTCTCAATGTCGTGTGAGTGAGGATTCTGGTTGCTCTGTTACTTACTAGTCCTTTAGCGACAATCCGAGCCCAACACTCTCCAACTACCCTAAACCCAACAAGAATCTAGATCTCGCAGCAGCAAACTGGAATATTGTCAGCACAGCGTTTCCAGGCAACGCATTACTCAATGGAAGCTCCGGGGAGAGCTGATCATACCCTGATTGTTGAAGTGATAAAATATGATCCATAGGAATATATAGAGGCATGCTGGAAGCATCAGCATAGGCCAAAGCAATAGCCCGGGCAAAGGTATCGTCAACAATACCATCGCCTAGGTGGAAGAAGAGAAATCAAGTCAGAAAGCTGAAACTGGTGAAAACAAGAAGAGCCGAATGTGAATGTCAAACATACCTTGAGCAAAAGTCTTCGCGTTCCAAAAAAAATGAAGGGGAAAAGTTGTGATACTGAGGCTTATTCTTGACAAAATAGCCAACACCGGTAAACAACGGTCCTTCACGGGAAGGTCTACGGCCTGGAGCCGCGCCTGTCGAGAATATGCCGTTTGGATGATCCTCATCATACACCTTTCCAAGGATCCACGACTCGATTTCTTGAAAACAACCGCCACCGCCTTTACCGAGGAAAGTGTTGAAGGCCGTATGAATAACAATAGCGCCCACGCTGAGGTCAGTGTGACTTTCAATGGTGATAGAGAACTGCTCCCCGTCCGTGTCACCGCGGGGAGTATTGATGTATATACCCATTTCAACGTCCTGCCCTGTCCAGCCCCAGTCCCAGAGTATCTGAATTACCGTGCGGCACTTGATGAAGTTGAGATCTCGAGTAGTGAATTTCTGGTTTCCGCCTATGTTCCGTTGGTGACAGTTAGAGTCGGCATCCGGTTTGTTGTTTGTTCACATGCGAGCAACTAAAAGATGAAGGAAAGAAAGACTTATATTGTGGGATTTCGCATGCTTGCCAGTTGGAGCATTGCTTTCCGAGCAGGAAACAGGAAACGAGGTTTGATGAGTCTATACAGATTCGAACATTAGATTTATCCTCACAGTTAGATTGGATAAAGGCGATCTCGTGGAGACTCGTCTCCCAAGCCACCTGCCAATGCAAGCCACAGGCGTCTATCATATCAACTTCGCTAACATCGATATCGAAGTTACAGAGATATCGTAAAAGGTTGCTCTGAATAGTGTGTTCAGCTCCTGTCAGCCCTTGCAATTATACCAAGATTCAGTCCTTATTATTTCGTATGCCACGGACATGGGGTTAACTCACCTGGTTGATGTGCCACAATCCGCCATCTCCACTCTCAATAGACATACACATCGGACGGAATCAAACCAGACCAACAAATTACTTGGCTCCTTTGATGACTGGTTAATCATTGACCTGTAGATAGCAACACTACTAGCTTTCTAATATGGCCGGCAAGGAGAGAAAGAGACAGTATAGAGCTGGGTCGCCCTACATGGCCGAACATCTGAGTGTGGTAGTACGCAATAATGGGAGAGCTGACGAAATAAGCTCCAGAGGGCAAATAAACAACGGCCCCCTTCAGAATCGATGAGCCGCAATTCTCTCCGCAGCGGCCGCCATCGGAAATGGCCTGATTAATAGCAGCAGTACCATCGGGGTTTCAGTCTTTCTTGGCGCCGTAGTCCTTGATATTGCGGAACACCTAGTAGCCGTCGTTGAAGGAACCACCATAAGGAATCGATCCCCAATGATCGATGTTTTCCATCCAGAAGCTTTCACTCTGCCACCCTTCACAGCCAGACGCGAGCCCGAGGGTATCCATAGGCACGCAGTCAGCAGAGGTGCCGTTCTTCAGTCGAAAGTCGGCAACTTGCGGCGGCAAAGTGAATTTGGAGTAGTATTTCGCATCATCTCTTTCCGACTCAGTCAACGCGTCAACCTCGGCGATCAGCGCCGCGACTTCCGCCACAGCCTTGCTGACGGTAAAGTCCTTTAGGTCTTCGGCACGTGCGTGGTTTTTCGCGGCCTCGCTGCCGTCGTGGTCGTAGTACGGTGTTGAGTCTGGGGTTCCGGGAGCGCTCTATGTTTCTCGCGCTGACTTCAAGCCGGGCTGGGCGAACCACTTCACGGGCGGCCTGGATAGTGATATCGGCATTCTCCGAGAGAAGCACTCTCTGGCTGAGTGGTATTTTCTCCGGCTCTGTGGCAAGGGGGAAGGTGGCGCATGGGCGAGACGCACGCCGACGACTGGGATTCAGAAGGCTCTTCTGAAATTCGATCTCTCAGGTTTCGGGCTGTTCTTCAATCCACGAAGCCGTGAACGAGTCAATAAAGCTTTCCACTTTGACAGCAGCTGTATGAGATGAGAGCGTGTTAGCGAGTCTTCAAGCAACAAAAACGAAGTCAGAAACAGCTTGAGATCTCTGTATCTGTGGAAGCTTCCTTTCTTGTCTCTTTTGCAGGCTTGTGTCAGATTTGAACAGGTCATCCGCCGCCAACCGTCCTCCATAGCCAAGTTGGCCTGCTACACCCAATACATCTACTAGAGGGACCATGAGACACCCATTAATCAATATTACTCTTACTATCATTGATTCTCCTTGTTCCAGAAATGAAAACGAAATATGTAGAGGGCAGGAAACACTCCGTGCTTACGCGCTCATGCGTGTTTAGAGCTTGGAATTCATCTCCTCGTTTATACATCATTGTTTAGAGTTGAACAGACCATTTCCATGCGCATCACAAGAGACCTAAGTCACTGGTCAACCCGATATGAAAATTCTGCTTTTCATAGCCAGGAAGAAGATAGTGGTCGCCCGTATTGTTAGTACCTGCACCAAGCTGTTACTACATCTATCAAAATGTGTACTCCCGAGTACGAGTCCACATGTAAGTTAGGTTAAGAGTGGAGATGTGTATTGAAATTGTCATATCTTGTCCAGTTGCGCTAACGTCCACCCAGTGCCGGACTTCGGAGATATGCACACGGAGCCGGGCTCCGCAATCGCGGGAAATGTGGGTCTAGTAACCCTAACCCTGGCGCGGATAAAAGCTCACTGCACCGCGTTAACAGTTGATCACCGGAATGCCCACGGCGGAAGGATGCACCAACCGCCACTTCACAGGCACATCCCCACCCCCTTCATGCGACGATCCCTGGCACAGCGTCTCTCCACGGGCCTGTACCGTCTCGTCACGGCGCATCTGCGCAACCGCGCTCTTGACAGTCTCCTCAATATCCGCAGATCCCACGAGCACGCCGTACTGGTAATTTTTAGCATGTGCAGACGATACGCCAGCCACCAGAGCACACTCGCCAGCAACTGCCAGCGGCGTCCACGGGCGCGCCTCAATTGCCCCGGGCGGCAGAACAAAGAAGCCGCGCTGCAGCTTGGCCCACATCGAAATGGCCAGGCAGTCCGAAACGACGGCGTTGCCATCCGCCTTGTAGCCCGGGAAGGGCGTGGCAGCCCGCTCCGTACCAGCATCCACGGCGCTAGTGGTGGCGTCGCCATCAGTGTCGTCCTTGAAGGTGGTCAGGGTGCATGTGTCGTAGTAGCCGCGATTGGCCACCCACTTGGCCCAGTCTTTCTGGGATTTCGGTCGGGTCGTTACCACTTCGTAGAAGCCAGCTGCGTGGAGCAGCACGGGATGAGCAGGGCCCTTCTTCGAGGCGGGGGCGCCGGTACGCCAGCACGTGGCCACGGGGTACGCGATCGGGTGGCCTTCGCAGGTGCATTCGTAAGGGTTATCGTTGATAGCAACCAGTGTTTCGTTGTGGAGGGAGGGGACACTGGCTGCGCTGGAAAGGCCAGCCATCAGCACGGTGATTGTCGAAAGTTTCATATTGAGAGAGTTGAAGCTGTCTTTGATAAGAACTTTTTATGTGAGTGAGTTCTGATGTCGAGTGGAAAAAAGAAGAAGACTGGAAGAACTGAGCTTTGTTCTGAGAAGACTCGACAACAGAAATATAAACGTGACCTAAGATTCAGGAGTCATGCACCAGAACCAAAATCATAAATAGATCTGTGAAAATAATAGAGAGAAAAAGGAAATAAACAAATAAAAAAGGCTGACCAAATACATTAAGTGACTGACTGTAGAGGTATGTTATGAGGATCGATATTCCCCTACTAAAGACAAGACGATATGAAGATAAAAACACCATAAAAAACACCACCAGATAAAGGAAACAAGAAAATCATATACTACCATGCCCCCCATGAAAAGTAAACAAAAAGTCCAGCTCCTCAAAACATCTATAATCATAGAGTCGTTCATACAAGAGAAGAAACCAAAGCATCACGCAGTCAGTTCAACCCTCTAGCGATACGGCATGGCACCAGCCTTCCGCAGCGCACCCTTCTCCCATCCAACGCGGCCTTTCGCATACGCCGCCGGCTCCGCCGGAGGCCCACGGAATTTCGAGGACAGCGCCTCGCGCATCGTCACCGGCTCGTCCATCACCCGGAGGTGCGGGCTACAGTGATACGGCAGCACACTACTGCGGCGCACGGCCGTGGCGACCGACTTGCGCGGTCCGGCAGCAATGGCTTTGGCCTTCTCCGTGGCTGCCTTCACCTGCTCCTTGAGAATTTCGCGCAACTCGCCGTCGTCTGCCGTAATTTGCGCGCGAATATACGCTAGATCGGGTTTGTCCGGACCGGCGGAGGAAGTTTTGTCCTGCGCCGCTTCCCGCATAGCCTGCATTACCGGTACGCGCGGGGTATACTCCACCCGCTCCGGATTGGGTTCCCGGCCGGGTGTTGGCATAGCGGCCTCATCCAGCATCGCTTCGGAGCCCTTGGCCAGCAGCCCCGCCATATCAATGCTCTCGCCCGGCGGCAGTGCCGTCGGGTGGCTTGGCGTGACGCAGTCCATATCGACCTCCTTGCGGAGCACATGATCAATATCAACCGCCGAGAAGAACGCCACCGATTGCGGCAGGTCTGTGATGCCAACCTGCTCGGCAAACATGGCGCGCGTCCATAGGTTCGCAACCTGCAGTGCCATAGCCGCGCGGTACCGGTCCTCGTCACGCACCAAGTACCGGATCTCGTCGTGCACCGTGATCGCCAGTCGCGCGTCAATGTTGTAGCGCCGCGCCAGGTAGTCCATCGCCACCAGCAGTAGGTGCAGGTAGTCGACGCCTGACGACTGGATCGCCCAGTTGATCCGCGATGTCAGGTACCCGCCCTTGCTCACAAACCGCCCCATAAGAGCCTCTGTGATGCCCGCCCCCAGCACTGGCGTGCGTGGCCGCTCCTGCTCGGCAAACTCTTCCAGTTGGTTGAACACGAAGGACTCGCTGCCACCGCGCCAGAACGCCCGTGGATTCAGCGCCTTGCGTGATGTGCGCCGTCCTTTGGTGTGTGTATACAGCCGTGCCGCTGTGCGCTGAGTCTCAGCTTCGCTCAGCGACGGATTGAACTGCCGGAGCAACGTCGCTGCAAAGCGGATACCAGCTCCGTAGATACGCCCATAGTTGAACACCTTGGCATCATTGCGCGTGATGCCCAGAATGTCTGCTGTTCGCGAGTGCAGATCCGTGCAGGCAGCTTTGCTGCCCTCGAGGGTCATGAAGCCAATGGCCGTGCCGCCGTGGAGACCGAAAGTGGCGTCACCGCACAGACTGGCGATCCACAGTTCTTCCGAGTCAACATCAGCCCCGACGAAGCTATATCCCGGTGGCGCACGAACCATAGCCTTCAGTTCAGAGCCAACGCGGTTTTTCTTTGCGTTACTAGCGGTAAGCCATGTGTTCTCTACAGCTCGCCTCGTAATGGTGCCCATGGGGATGATCTGGGGGAGGATAAAGCCGATATCCTCAGATTCAGATGGCGAGGAGGCGTTAGTAGGTTTTTGAAGGCGCTTCTTCATATCCGCAACGTCACTTCCGTAGACGACCATCTGAGACATGATCCGGTCGCGAGCACTGATCCAGTACGAGCACGAAGCATTCATTTCCAGCGCGGCCTTAGCATGCTCATACTCCGACGACAGGGTGCCTTTTTCAAAATACGTCAGGTATCCCTTCGCCATTGGGTTCGTGCATCGTGATGTGGGACCGTCCTTGTGTGGGAGTTTGAAGTAGGTCGCTCCCCGGTCTGCACGTAACGCGTCAATCTTTTCGTCGGAGAAGTCGCACTGAACAAGTTGCTTGCTCGAATACTTTGCCGCATCGGCCGGTGGCACGCGGAACGTCCAGCCGTACTTGTCCGACCACACCAATGGGTATCCGTCCCAGGAGAGTCGCAAAAGCAGAGGGGCAACCCGCGTGCGCACAGTGAGCGCAATCGGGGCGTCGTTTTTTGCGAAAAGATCCTTGTACCACTGTGGCATTCCCGGCTTCTTCTGTCGGGCAGCAGGTCGTGGAGGGTCGTTCTTCTTCTTCCCCTTGACCATCTTGATTTCCTGGCCTGACCAATCTAGCTGCCGTAACCAGGGGTCGTTGCTGTACACGGACTCATCATCTTTGAGTTCGAGGGCCTTCTCAGCGAGAGATATCAACCGCTCTCGGACGGCGTCAGACAACTCGTGGTAGGTTTTGTCGGCGTTTTCGAGGTAGGCCTCCCAGGACTTGTTGACGGGGAGAATAACGGACGAAAGGTGGCGGAGAGCAGCAAAGCTAATGGGGTGTGGGCAGACATTGATGAAGTTGGGGAACACAATCCGGAAGACCCGATGGGTGACCGATACATCCGCTGCGCAGTAGTCCATCAGCTCCTCAAGCTTGGCCAGAATTCCTGGCCGGTCCATGGTTCCGAAATCATCACGGACAGTCTTGTCCATAGAGACATTGAGGTGAAACTTAGCGACATCCCTCAGGGAATTGACCGAGCTGCGCTCAACCCATAGCTCCTCCTCCTCTTGCACGGCGCCGTTTCCAATCAACTGGGCCAGTGCCACGTCCTCAGTCTCGTTGGCCATGCGTTCGCGCAATTCCCGGTTCTTCCTGTGCTTCATCCACGTTGGCCTTTGCTGGGAGCACATGCCATTCACAGCTACGTGGAGTGACATGGTATCGATGAAAGAGTTGCGTGTCTGCTTGACATCGTATTCCTCCAGCACACGTGCGCGATCGTAACCAACGTTGTGTCCGACGATGATACGGTCACGCGAGGGGTCGCCCAGGGGTATGAGGTGCTTAGATTCTTCGGTTTCGCCAAGAAGCCAGGGCGAAAGCCAACCGTACCAGGCTGTCGGACTCGCAGCGCAAGCCATGACGGCATAGGGACCCTCTTTCCACATGACCTCGGTATCGAAACATAACGCGGTCTCGTCGGGCGCGTCAACGGCTTCTGAGGTGCCATCTTGGTTATATTTTGTCCATCCCGATCGATGGACCCACTTCCGCGGTCGTGGTGGAAGACTTGCGATAGCAAACTGTTTTGCGTGGCCGAGGAATGGTTCGGCGCAGTCGACACCGAGCTTATGGAAATGCTCGTCCAAGGTTTGGCCGAGGAGTTTGGGGAGGTCGAAGGAGATAGGGCCGGATGAGTCGGTGTTCTTTCCAAGTAGATTATGGCGCCGTAGATGGTCCTTGGAAAGATCTACAAGTTCGGGTGATGTAGTGGATGTTCGGGAGTTGAATAGTTGTCTGTGGAGGTGGGAACTCAGTTGCTGGACCCCAATTTCATTGAAGCGGGAGCCTGGGACAGGAAAAGTCAGTTATACGAACTGCTAAGATTTGAGACTAGGTAAGCAGAGTTGCCACAAACCTGGTATTGCAGAAGCTGGATGTTGTGGTGCAGCCTTGGTTGCCGCTTGCTTATCGTCAACAGCCACAGTGGACTGCCGGCGCACGGCGGCCCGGCATTGCGCCGGATGCCATACAAGCGTGAAAAGCCGGGCCTGGCCAAGTCCAGGCCGGGAAATCCGGCCGGATACGGAGCTGATCATCGGATATGGGGATAAAAAGGAGCGACAGGAGATGTGGGATGATGATATTCGCTTGCGACCACCTACATCGCTCTCGATTCTGAGACGACGCAAGCCAAGCAATTAGTCCGGATCATTGATGCAAGTGTGCTGATTGACACCACGTTAGATGTCCCGAAGATAACCGATCATACGGCAACAAAACTGATATAATGGGTGCAGATGTTTGGCAAACGATCGGGTGAACGAATTCACACTTGGTGTGAATTACAGAGACGGAACACTGGTGTTGAAATTCACAATGATGTGACTCCGGACCACATGGAAATGACAGGCCAAAAGAAATGCTTAAATTTTCGTCAAGGGGGGATTTCTTATGTCAGCGTTTGCGCTGTTCAGCGCGCTTTGGCGCGTCGAGGGGCTAGTTAGTCGGGGCTAGTTAGTTAGTGTCCTTAGGGTTAGGGTTAGTATGATATTTGTCTAGCAAGGCACAAGTCTAGCAACATCTTTTCCCAAGTTTTTATTTTATTCGCTATAGCCCTCTTTCTTATCCCCTATGTTATAGCCAGTGTTTGTTGATTATCTACACATGCCCTTTATATAATCCCTCTATATAAGGAATGTCATTTACGGGAATAGCTCACCCTAGATCCAGCTAAGAACAGAAAGACGAGATAGTGTCACAGTAGAGGGAGGAGTGAAAAAGAGAAAAGGAAATTCAAAAGGGAAAGCAGGAAATAGAAATAGACTAAATAAGTTCTTAGCACGTAACTCTTTTCAAAGTAACTTAGCTTTTTATGTACACTATTACTCTTTTCTCTCCCACGGGGACGGAAACAATTCTTCGAGCTTTACGATCGACTGCATGCGTTCCTTTTTTTCGGCATCTCTGTAGCCGGTACTGTTGCTGTCGCTGTTGCGGCGACCCTGCACTGCTATGGCGATGCCTTTGCCCTTCTTGTCACGAGGGCGGGCGGCATCTTCGAAAGAGCTCTATTCTTTCGGCCGGTGAACAGGGGGCAGATCTGACTTCAACCCAAGTCCAACTCCGAGGCCGACACGCTCTCCGGCGAAATACCGTCATGGTCGCCGTCTTCGTGGTCGGAATCGAGCAAAAACTCGGGCGACCCGGCGGCGCCAGACATGCCGGCAACTTGCAGGCAAGACCACTAGAGGTCGAGCACCATCTTCATTTGGGTCGCCTCCAACACGGGCATCGCACCGGTCTGGAACACGGCCCCAGTCGCCAGGAGCCGACCCGTGGAAGGATAGGCCGCGGCAATGACGCTGATGTCGTTGGTGGAGGCAGTGACCGTCGTTGCCGCCGCCGCCGTCGAAGTCATCGTCTAAAGTCCGCCGCAACGCGGCCTGTCTCTCCATTCTGCCAACCAGTTCTCACTCCCACACTCAATCTCGCCCTCTTGGACCAAGCCATCCTCCTCTCAGGTATGGCTTCGAGTGGCCGCTTTGCTCGCCCCTGATGTTCTCTGGCTCAGCCGCTGGTGCAGAGGCATCCAGTGAAACTGGATCGACGCTGTGGAAATACCAGGCTGCTTATCGGGCGTGATGCCTAGATACTTGAGCGTAAAGTACCCCTCGGTCCACCACTCATCAAGTTGGTGGTTTAGGGGTAGCATGTTTCAACTCTTGTCAGAATAGGCTACCTTGCTCGCGATGAAATTGTGGTGACCCTCGTTCTCGCCCGTGAATGCCTTGAAGACCTCGGTGCAGCCATAAAGTCTGCGAAGGTTCTTCATATTCTTATTCGCCGCGAACGGCACAATGTGGCAGACGGCTGGGTCTTGCGTGCCCAGCAGAAGGCAACGAGCCCCGTCTCTCGCCAGGCACTTTGCAAATATCGCCTCGCTGCGCCGTGTCGGGTTCGTCGAGACAGAATCCGGGACAACATCGCCTGGCCTGTTCGGCCCCGTATCGGCACTTGTGCCCATCTTCAAAGCTGGACATGTGTGAGGAGTATCTATCTTTTCTTTTTTGAGAGACATAGAGAGAGACATAGGGAGAGAGAGGGCGCTGCCTACGTATAGATTCGGACAAGGGTCTGGGTGTTTGTAGAAAAGTTGTTAAGCACATCGGATGCTCTGCAAAACGTGCAGTGGCATACTCATGATAGTGCCCAGATCAAACTTGGACACGCGATAGTTCTCATTAAACGAGAGCCGAGCCGGTTCTTCGATTTAGTGAGCAATGCAAAGGCGTTGTCTGCCATGTCGGTGGGTAAAAGGTCATGGATGGGTGGCATCCTTGTCCGGATGGAAAGAAACGCTCTAGCTGTTCGAGATCTCGGCTGCTTTTCGACTCGTCAACGAAAAAGTCGTCCAAGGCTCACTCTATGAAGCCATTCTTTCGTTGCATTTATCACGGCAGAAAATAAGGAAGAAAATGGGGTGGAAGAGAGATAGGAGAAGTAAGAAAGAAAAAGGAAAACAAAACAAAACAAAACAGCAACAAGTAGTTATGGCAAGAGGAAACAGTTACGATGCATTCATTCACTGATATTTCACTGAGACTGGCAGCTGCTTTGA
Source organism: Knoxdaviesia proteae (assembly GCA_001510565.1). Lineage (NCBI taxonomy): Eukaryota > Fungi > Ascomycota > Sordariomycetes > Microascales > Gondwanamycetaceae > Knoxdaviesia > Knoxdaviesia proteae. Next base: position 2,403,151 of record LNGL01000001.1, on the reverse strand, counting down.
GCAAGTAAGGGTTCTCAGCCACACTCAGCCACAATTGAGCATGTGACCCACCTGAGCTCTCTTCCGGCTGAGAAATGACACCGTTCAAGGGAAATTTTTTTAAGCTCCTCCGCTTACGCGATCTTTTAAGCCTAGAAGAACACTTATTCTACACAGTGCATTCAATCCAGCATTTGGAATAGTACATTGGGCATATTACTGTATTTAATTCCGTGCACTGTGTGTGCTTATTTTTAATGATTCCAGAGGCGAGACGTCGCGCGAAGGCTGCGCGACTGGGGTGTTTGTGTGAGCATTTCCTGCAAAATCCATTTCCCCTTTTGATATCCCCGCGCTTAAAACCTTACCCACCCCTCGAGACCACTGTGCCAAGTGAGATCAAGGCCTTCTCTTCACCAGAATCGAGACTTGAGGCAAACGGATTGTCTCCGCAGTCTGTATTCTCATGTGAATTTGCCGTTCTCTAATTACAGGCCTCAAACCACACCGGCTTTTGTTGACACGGCAGACGACCAACAACTTGCAGCACATCCGACATCTCTCGATCCCTCTAATGCAGCTTCAGTAATAACCCCCGCTACTGATTCCATGCCACAAATGCCTGATGGTAGTGGCGATGGTCGGTCTTGGTCACAAGACATCTCTCCCGCCTTTACGCATCCTCCCCGCGGCCCGGTGAATGCCCGGCATTCGCAGTCGTCGATTTCTACCGATCCGAATTCACAAACACGGACTGATTCTCAGCAGTCCTTCTTCTCGTCGAGGCCCGGCTCATTTTCTGTTTCAGGCACCCAACCCTTGAACGATGTTGATAGCTCGTTTGTTGCCTCCTTAACCACCGACGACTTTTCTTCTCCTCAACTCAACAGCAACACCAACTCGCTGCACGGCTCGTCTCCGATTTCTCCGCCGGACCGGGCGTTTGCTTCCTGTCCGTTTAGCTACTCGAATCCGGCCGTGGCGTCTATTGCTGCTGCGGTGGCATCGGGCAGCCGATCTGAGGCTTTCGCAAACCCACGCACAACTTTCTCCTGGAATTCACCGAATTCCCGCTCCACGACTACAACTCGCACCTCTACCACAACCACAACCCGCACTGTGACCACAGCGAGATCTTCAACTACTTCTACAACCACCCAGACACTGGCTACGCTGGCCTTGCCGCTTCCCTCACTCGCCACTCCGTTCCAGGCATCTTTCACACGAACAGCCTTCCCGGTATCAACGAACACCACTCCTACAACTCCGACAAGTGCCTCCCGACCGACTCTCGCTACACCTCTAAGACCACCGACATTGCAATCCCCGTTGTCGGTACCGACAACAGCGTTCAGTTCACATACCGAGCCACAGTCACCACAACCGGTGGCACAATCCCTGGCCGAGCCACAGTCTCCCAGTCTCTACGCTTCCCTCACGCTACCGACGGCCAGTTTCACGTTTGAGTCTCCTGCTACAAACATGCCTCCTGCACGAAGAAGATCCGCTGGTTCAAATGCCGCTGCCTCAGCCTCAGCCTCAGCCTCGACCTCCACCGCCGCCGCCCCTACAGCCGCTCCAGTGACAGCGGCCTCGGCATCGCGGAAACGGCGGCGGGAAGCACCGCCTGCTGAAGTCGCCCGGCAAAGACCAGCCGGCCCACGCGATGACGACTTCAGTTTCGACGACTTCAGTTTCGACGATAACATCGACCCGGACGCGCTTGTTGCGGCTGCTGACTCGGCTGGGACAACCAGAATAGTTGATCTACGAGATGCTACTAAGGTGCCTGACCTGGAAGAAAGCATGCCCAAGAAGCAAAAGACCAAGGCCAATATGATCCGGCTTGCTGCCTTTCAGTGTGTCATCTGCATGGATGATGCCAGAAGTTTGTCTGTCACTCACTGTGGTATGTTGAGATCTGTTTAGATGCAAACGCTGGGGCATTGGTGGAGCAGGCTTCTCCTGGGCAGCCTGGAATCACTTTTCTATACTAACTATCCTCTCCCTAACACTTCAGGTCACCTCTTCTGCAACGAATGCTTAACTGTGGCACTATCCACTTCAGCCCAGAAGAACAAGTGTCCGATATGCCGCCAGAAAGTCGAATCCAAACCGAAACACTCATACACCTCCAAGACGAAGGGATACTACAACCTCGAGCTTAAGCTTTCTGTTGTTCCACGGTCCCAACTTGGAACCGCCAGTGCATCGTCATCTGCCCAATCATCACAACGACTGCCTCAGAGTGGCGCGCAGTCCGGACAATTGTCACAGGCATCAACGTCATAGCACCTCTTCTCCTAAGCCTCTGGCATTTGTATATTCCTCTTTTTCTCTCCAGAAACCCCATGAAGGCCCGCCACTCTCTCTCTCTCTCTCTCTCTCTCTCTTAACTGTTCATAATTTCCTTCTACGATTTTCACGAATTCCCGTAAGGACACACACACACACACAACTCGGTCAACCTGGAATACATGCATGGATGGGGCGCTCAGTGTTTACTTTTTTTCTTCTTATGGGTTTTTGTGCTGGTTTTGCGTTTTATTTTATCTTCTTTTTCGGAGGGGGGGATTGGGGACCAAGACGTAGGGAGTTTTGAGCTTTCTTTTCTGCTTCAGGCATTTGAAATCTTTTTCATTCTTTTTTTCCAACTCTTCTCTTTGTATATTTGGGAATCCTACAGCATCGGCGGTGTTATTGCTTTGAATACCAGGGGACACTCTTCTTCAATTTTATGCTTTTAGGCCTTCTGTTTGTTGGTTGGTGTTCGAGATAGAGTCGGTGGACAACATCAATAAACCTAAACTGTGTTCAATATTCATCTCAAACGAGAAAGACTTGCTTGGTGGGCAAGGTTTGGTGGTGGACATGCGTGGTGTGCCCAATTGGGGAGAACGGGATATACAAGAAACACTATGAAGAAGAAAACGACGTTCCGAGGAGGAAAAGAAAAAAAGACCACATGCCAGTATTATGATAAACGCCAACCTGCAAGACACGAAGAAGAAAACTACACGAAGAGAAAACAACTGAATAACAGGGTTCCGTTTGACTTTATTCCCTCCACGATCCGACTTTTTATTTATCCTATCCACAGGCGCGGATCCTTAGTGGAAAATGCGCGCTCCGGACTTGCTCGAATCCGGCAAACTCTCGTTCTCAAACTCCATAAACTCCGATGCAACAATAATCACCATCAACGCCTCGGCCAGATCGGCGATTGCATCGGCCAATGCATCCGATGCCGAGCTGCCGTCCCCGGTACCCACAGCCGCGCTCGGCGCCGGAACGTGCCCGATTCCGGCCGACCGCTTCAGGCTGTGCATAACAAGCATGCGGTGCTTTGTCAGAAACTTTCGGCCCATCGCCACGCTCTGCGAGCCGCGGCTGACAAACGCGGCTGCGATGATGCGGGCGACTTTGGCTAAGAGGCCGTAGAACTTGGCCATGGCTTCAGGGTTATCTTGGTCTATATTAGGGTTGTAAGTATGCTATCTTGCCAAAAAGGGGAGACAACGGATGAAATAAAGAAACAGGAAGAAACTCACCGATTTGGAGTTCGGGGTCGACGGCAAACAACCCCGACACCTCGATATTCCGCACCAGATTTTGATGCAGTGCATACTTGGCGCCCTCGCGCGTCTGGCACACCCGTAGCAAAAGAGTCAACTTCGCATCTTGCACATGCTGCTGGTCGCGATCACCAGCCTCCACGATCGCCACTGCATCTGCCAACACTGAGCTCAGCGAGTCGACAAGCACGCCGATGTAGTTTGCCCGGTTTAGTGTTTCGACGATTGCTAGATCGTGCACGCGCTGGCCGTTCGCCACAAGCGCGGAGAGCAGGATCAGCGCGGCTGTCTGGCATGTCGCGGCCCCGCTGTACGCGTCGTTGCAGAGCACGTCGGCTACGCGATCACCGTGAAGAAGGAGGGCTTGCGCAGCCTTCTGCAGTCCGCCGTACGCTCCATCCGCACCGTTGCTGTGATCCGCGAGAGTCGTCACATATCTGTAGCAGATACTGTAGTACAGCGCGCGGAGCTCGTCCACCGGCGGGAAGCGCCCGATGGCCTCCAGACACAGCTCGAACAACTGGAACAGTTTGTCGCTGACTAGATGACCAACATCCTTTCCGTGGTGGTTGCCGTTGCCATTGCCGTTGCCGTTGCCGTTGCCGTTGGTGTCGTCACCGCCGTTGCTCAAATCAAGCTTGAACAGCAACACTTGAGCCAACTTGGCTAGTTCAAGTGAGACATTGAGACGGTCGGCCGAGAACGCCTCGAGACTCGGGAGAATGGTTTGTAGGGTTTGCAGGAACAGAGATGTCTTGGCCGTGCCCTGGAAGTCATTCGATCCCATCATCACCAATAGGAGATTGGTCCATGACTTGAGCACCACGGCTGCACGCCCCGAAATCGCCGCCGTACGGTTAGAGAAGTGGCAGAACCGCATGATCGCCTCTTCTTCACGGTCGATGATTGCCAGGTCCTGTGCAGTGGCAAGTGTAGCTACTTGACGGTCTTCGCTGCGCTTCAAGAGTAGCATCTTCTTCATCAGCTCCATGTTGAACGATCCATCCGATGAATTCTGGCACGCTCGGAGATCTAACCCGTTATAGTAGCGAAGCTCGGGCTGCGGCACATTCCACACCCCGTCAGGAAGTAGAAAGTCGAATGTATCGAACACCGACGCAATCGTGAACTCCTCGCCCGATTCGTTTTGAAGCTGGCCACGGAGAGCGTCAAAGATGCGCCGTTTGTATGTTGGAAGGTTGGTCTGTGACACTCGGCAGAGCTCTCGTGAGATGTAATCAAGCGATGCTGCACGATGAGCGAGGAAATCGACCAACACAACTGCCCCTTCTCCAATAGGGAACTCGGGGGACATGAGGTCCTCCCCTTCCCACGACATACCTGCCTGGATGATGAGATCCTGTTGCATAAGCGCAAACACAAACGTGCAATCCCGAAGTTCAGCTTGAACAATCGGGGATGTCAGAGGCGACGTCCACAAGAGTTGGAGGACTTGCAGCGCTTTACTCTTCAGCACGAGAAGCCAAAGCCGCAGGCCTGAGGCATCCTCAAATGGCAGTTCGGCCCAAAGGTGGATCAGTCGGTGGAAAAGCGAAGTTCCATCTTGGAAGGCCCCGCGGGGCTCGACTGACACCGAATCAACGTGGCACTTGAAGCCTAGCAAGAGATGGGCAATTGAAGGTTTGCTCCCGGATTGTTTAAGGCACGTGTAGAGAAAGTCGAGGATGTGGCTCTTGATGAGGTATCCTGGCGACTCAGCTTCAGCACGGAAGTCCAATGGCGACACTAGCTCCGATATGAGCCCGCGCGAGATCGGCTCGTGGTCCCCATCAGCTTCAAGCGCAACAATGGCTTTGTTTCGGTGCGAGAGATGTCCTGGGCTAGCCGACCACCCGGCAACAATTTTCGCGGATGCCGACATGCGCTCTAGCAGCTTCAGTGATGCAAACGTTAGGTCGGGGTACCCAAAGGTGCAAAAAACGCCAAGATCAACGACAAGATCCAAGTGGCCCACGAGGCCCTCTTCAAAGGAGGAGTGAAGCGACGATGCCACATTGCGGCCGCGGTAGTTAGGCTGGGTCTTCACGTTCGTGCGTAGAAGGTTCAGGTACGTGTTCTGCAGGTCCATCACTTTCAAGATGACTTCAATGGCGCGTAGAATACCGAGCATTAGCGGCGAGTTGGGCGTCGCATTGGCAACATCCTTGGCCGGCTGGTGAATGGCTTTGAAGATGGCCGTGATGACCGCCTCGTTCAGCATCCACTCCATGACACGCGCACATGGGTGAAGCCGGGTGTACGCATCCAAGTCGGACGACGACATGGTCGATTCGACTGACAGGTTGGTGGTGTTGGCTAGGATGATCAAGTCTTCATTGAAAGAAGTAAGGCACGTCAGGCAGAAATCGAGGCATTGCAGCTTCAGCATGCGAAGCTGGTTGACATCGGCGATATCGGCCGCCTTGCTGGAAAACACACTGCCAAGAACGTAATCGACATACTGCTCGACGCCGGGCATCCGGTATGTCGAGCCGAGATTCTCTGGGAAAGAGAGATGGCCACTCAGCGAGTCCTGCTCAGTAGCAGGGGCCATCAGCGTGTTGATGAACAAGATGAGCGAGTACGGCTCTTCAAATCCTTGGCTAAGCTCCTCCAACATGCGGTCGGCTGTGACCTGCAGACTCGAGACTGGCGGCTTGTGCGATGAGGTATGCGCTGGGCTGAAAGAACCAGTGATCCAGTTATCCAAGAATGTCCACATGAGATGGCTGTCTTCAAGAGTCTTGTCAGTCATCAGCGCGCGAAGAGCCCAGAACGTACAGGCGCGAAGTCGAGAGGGAACGTGGCTGCTAGCGAGCTGGAACAGGATCTCGACTAGACTAAAGTTGGGATCTTTGAGGAGGAAGTGGCGGGAAACCGGGCTCTCCGTTGCTAGCTTGGTGATCAACCGGAGGTAGCTCTCCAGCATCATGGCCGATTCCGGCTCGATATCAACAATCTGAGGCACGGGCTTGCCGTGACGGAATATTGGTGGAGAAGCGGTCGGCTTCTCACGGATCTTGTTGGTGAAGAACATCAATTCCTTGCGAATTTGCGTCCACGTGAGCGACAGAGACTTGCGCAACCGGCCAGACGAGATCATACTACCCTCGTCCAGCAAGAACTCGTGGGCGGACGTAGCACATTCTTCACCGTCTGAGAGGGCTTGCAGCATTTCACAAAAGGCAGTCACCAATGGAGTAGACGCACGGCGCGAGGCCCACCCAATAAAGCCGACCAGGTTGCTATCCGCCTCACCCCAGAACGAAATGGCGGCATCGGGGCGACCCTCGTAGGCATATGCGATGATGATAAGGAATCTCTCAAGATTGAGATCCTGCTCATGAGACTGGCTCAGCTGGCGTTGTTCATCCTCGTCGATGCGCAGTTTCCGGAGCACATCGGGCAGGTTTGTCACGAATCCGTCAACAAACATAGCAAGTTTGGTGACCAGGGCTAGCTGCAGATGCTCCGAGAACTGTATGGAATCGGATGGCAGAGCGGGAGATTTGCGCTGGAGCCACTGACGCATCCCCATCCGCGCGGGATCTTGCCAAACGGGTGACCGGATATCAGCAGCCACAGAGAGAAGGAAATCGAAGGCACCATCCTTAAGGGCATCCATGAACAACTTTGTGCGTTCTCGATCTTCTGTAGTAGTGTAAGTGCTTATGTTAGCTTCTCGAGACGGCCCAAAAGTAGAATCTGGGATTCGACGAACCTGCATCTAAATCAACGCCCGGCCCTAGGGCGGAGGGTACATCGTGCAGATAAAAACCACTGTACTCAGCCAGCCACCACACGCGGACACTAGCTTGGAGGTAGGGGAGGGGCCAGGGGCTTTCGTCTTTCGGAATGACAATGGGATTCAACTTTCGGGACAGCGTCACGTCGTTTTTGCCCTCGGTAGAGCCGAAGTCAGTAATAAAGGCACCCAGCGCAGGGAGTTTTTGGACTGAATGAGAGCACCGGCAAACCCAGGGTTAGTGAAATCTGCCACCAGGCGGGAAATTAGACAACAAAGAAATGACTATATGTACTCACCAAGAAGCGCATCGTATTTGTCAATACTCTTCAAGCTGGCCAGGAACTTGGAGAAGTCATCGGCCTCGGCCTTGCCGTTAGTAATTGCGATCGACAAAATCACGGCCACAAACTCGTGCTGCTGAAAGAGACTGGATCGCGTGAACTCGATGGTTTCCATCTCTCCGCTTAAAAGCGCGGCCTCCGGGCCCGACAGCACTGAAACACGCGTGATCTTGTCGGCTGTCCGTTGTATCCACGCCTTGATGTTATCCATGGCAGCAGAGCAGCGCGGGACGATTCGGTTCTGACCCGAGCGGTAGATCTTGTCCGACACGTACGCCTGAATAGCTTCGATGATATCGCTGTCTTGGTCGCCTTCATCGATCTCCATCACTCGGTCTGTTAGTTTGAGGAAGAGATGGACAATGTCGAGGACATATTGGCGGATCTGGTGAAGGTGAATGATTCCGAGTTGGAGGATCGGCCGGCTGCCGTCAGCCTCTTCCTGACATTCGAGGAGACATTGCGCAGCTTCTAGCTCGTCGAGCTCTGCTTCGTCGGCCAAGGAGAGGGCACTTTGCTTGAATTCGTCGTTGATTTGGAAATCGTCATCGTCGATGGTGATTTTGCCTGTGATCGTTTACCCCCCCCCCACACACCAATGTTAGATTTGTACTTTCCAACGATCGTCTACTGACACACAAAACTACAAACCAGAGTTTATGGCCTTTCGGCTTTCGTCTTTTCGCGGAGGGCGGTTCCAGAACTTCTCCAGTTCGATCTCGAACGTGTTGAGAAGAGCTTCATTCTCTAAGCAAACAAGAGCTGGCAACCGGCCTTCGACAGCAGCGAGAAGAATTCCCTGAAGCTCACGGAGAGCATCAAGAGTATTGAAGCTGGCCATGATCGATAAAAGCGGGGTGATAGCCACGCTATCTCATGGCAACTGCAGAGGCAAAAAAAAACGGCGTGAAGACTGATGTGAGAGTGTTTGGGAGAAGAGCTGGAGCAAGCTCTCAAGAGGATTGATCGTGTAGAGTCGGTGGAAAAAGCGCGGACCGGCACAAAGAGACTGGATTGAGGGTATCAATTGAAGATGACAGGGAAAAGAGCAATGACGGAAAGCGCTAGCCAATGAAAAAAAAAAAAAGGGTGCGAGAAGAGTGTTGATGATTGTGGAAGATATGGAGGGTTGAAGGTTGGTTATGGTTATTTTTTTTTTCCGACCATCAATTCCAATATTTTTGCTATTGGACAGTGAAGCGCGATGTCGCGAATATTTGGCACCCGGCTTGAACTTAAACGCTAATCTAGATATGGTATAGATAGTTGTGTCGATATGACTGGCCGGGTGCTAACTTCGCCTTAACGTTGCGGAAGGTATTCTGCCGGCTCAATTCTCCTGGGGCGGTGAATGCTTTCTGGGGCAGCTCTGAGAAGCTCTTCTGCCTGTTGGTTTACATATCACGTCGTCTTTCCCTTCAACTTCTGATGTTATGCATAAAAGTTCCCCTCTTGCATCTTTCTTTTCTTTGCGTAGCTGTGTTTTGCTATTTCTCCTTCAAAATTTGGTCCCCAGTTACAATTTACTGCTGTTTTCATTCTTTTCCCGTTCTACCAAAGCTTGCTGCTTTACGCGCCGCGTCGGAGTTTTTTGAACCCTTAAATCTTTTTTGAGACCCTGAATGAGGAGGGGGTTTGCCTGGAGTTCCGGGTCTATGGCCTTGTCACCGGCTAGCTTCTGGCAGTCTCGAACCGTCTAGGCCTTGCATCACACATTGATATGAGAAGTCAACAATGGCTCCCAGGAACGAACAGGAGTCGACCTTGGTCACGCTCGGCCGAGACCTGTCCTCGTCAGCCGTCAAGGTTCGCACAGCCGCTCTAGACAAGGCGAACCTACTCTTCGAAAAGAAGCCTGCATCCCAAGGCCGAATGGTCCTCGAAGACAAAACTTACCATATCCTTCTTGAGGCTCTGTTTAAATGTGCCCTGGACGAGAAACACACCCGCTTCAACTCGGCCAAGTCCACTGCCAGTGCTGCCTCCTCCAGACTCGGCAAGTGCTCTAGTGCAATTCGCAACGTTACTGAACATGGATCGACTGTTATCCGCCGGAAAACCGCCATGGCCTTGATTGAACATATCACTCAGGCTGTTGTGGGCCCTGATGACCACTTTGTCGACGTTATGCTGCCTAACTATGTGAAGGCTCTGCTTGCACTGCTTTCCAATGAGGCCCTGGTTGAACAGCTTGCAAAAATCAACTCAAACGGCTGGATTGTGTGTGTCGAGTTTTGTATAGACGTCTTGAACCGCTTCATCAAGGATAATGAAGATGAGCCCAGCTCTGGACCTCGTTCTTCTCCAGCGCCAGGATTTCTTGGGAACTCAGGAACTCGATCTAGTCGCTCTGGTTCTGTGTTTCCCAGCAATGCAAAACCATTTTCTGACGAGATTAGCACGTCCTGTGCTCAAGATATTGTTGAGTGTTTGAGATACCTGATGCAACCTGGAATTGCCCCTGTTGCACACTACTGCCCCGATATATCAACCGTTCTGTTCGGGGTCCTGCGCAAGAAGGCTCTGAACCTTAGCCAGATCCACCAAGACTGTTTTCGAGTTTTCACCTCTCTTCTCCGAAGCATCCATGCCGAAGATATAGAATTAGCGGGCGATATCTCACTGGGTCTTGTTCCGCTCATCTCATACTGGTGGCACCCTCTGAAAGCGGAGAAGGATGCGACGCTCAAGTCTCTGCGAGACGAGATCATGATCTCCATATTTGCTATGGGTCTCCATCTGGAGCGTTTTGCGAACCAGGACGGTAGCACGAATGCGGACTTTCGTCAAGAGTTAGAAGGCCTTCTGGACATTTTGTGGACTGAATACTCTCGGCGCGAGGACCGTAGCCGACTTGAGCTAAGTGACATCCACTTCAAGATCATCAAATCCGAAGATTCTCCGTTTCGAACATCACTCTTTAGTTTGGGATCCCAGAACCGGGACGGCGAACGCAAATGGGCTGTGCTTCAGTGTATCGCCTTGCTGGAGTCTGTGCTCTCAGCAAACCTGTCCAAGATTGCCCGGGACGCCCAGTCGCGAAAGCGCCGGCGAACCGCCAGAGAAACGCCTAATAATATCAACCGCTATTTGATGCATCCAGATGCTTCGTCCCGACTTGTTGCCCTTCAAGTCATCCCATTTGCTGTTGACTGTGGGAGCATCTCCCAAACTGACGCGTTTGATGTCCTTGTTCAAATTGCCCCCCTCATCAACAACAACGACTCCAAGATTGCATCATGGGCCATGCTGGCTTGTGCTAGTATGCTTGTATCTTGTGGCCCCGGCTCGACCGATAACCTGCCTACCTGGAAACAGATTTGGCTTTCTACAGCACGGTCGGTCAGTTTGCCCGGGACATGCCGGGCGGCTTCGGCCCTTCTTCACACTATCCTGGAAACGGAATTGCTCCCGTACAATGACATTGCTTCTGAGGTGAACAATATGGTAACCACCGCTGATGTCAACGGCCCAGCTGTCATCTCAGATACCTCTCTTCATTTGATGCTGCAACTTCTGCGATTGCGGAATTCCAGACTCCCCAGCGCAAGCCAAGTTTCATGCCACCATGTTATACGTTGGGTGTTTCTAAAATGGAATCCAGGTAAGTAAAGTCCAGGTTCTCAAGATGATACGTTTGAAGAGAATCATATTAACGCGAATCATATTAACGCGAATGTTCTACCACCTATTGCAGCCGACAGAAACTTTGCAGTACTTCATGGCTCCCAGATTCTGCCCCCGGACCTTGCGCATGTGTTACGGGAATGCAGTGGTGCCGCCCCCCTTCCTCGATTCTGCTCAGGTGATGTTTCTGGAGGTCCCTTGAGCGAGGCCTGGTTGTACGAGCTGAAGGTTGCATCGATTACCAGATACCTTGCTCTTCTTGATGAGCCTAAGAAGCCAATGTCTTGCTACGGAAAGGGAGCCAACAATGGGGCAGTCACCTCCACTCGATCCGCAGCTGATACGTCTGACTCGACCACATTTTTCTCGTCTCGAAAGCTGATGTTCGAGCTATTTGAGCCGAAGATTAAAGACCTCCAGAGTCTCTGCGATTCCTGGGGAAAAAAGGTTTCTGATGGTGGCCAGCTCATGTCAATAGACCTTGTGCAAAGTTTCTTCACAGCGGTAGTTTGTCTTGCACTTCTATTGCCCCAATTTTCCGAACACAACTCGCGTCATTCCTTGGAGTTGGACCCTACACTATCTGGGCTGGTTGATGATATGCTTCGTCTGCTGATAGATTCATCAGACGGTCACGCCATGTTTGAAATGCTTCTACGCACGTCTAGAAGTGTTCTTCCTGTGATATCTAGTGCTGAGATTAGCAGTCTTTCCGAAGAGAATACCTATCTGCTGAAAATATTCTCCAAGCTGTCAAACTCCCTGCGAGAGCGCGGCAATAGACAGAATTCTGGCCAGCTATCGGGAGCAATGGAGATTGATGAGGATTTTTACGACATCAAAGAGGCAACTCCAAACGCCCAACCTTCCAAAGGCACATATCTCAGACGCGATACTACCATCAGCTTCTACTCTGGATCCTTTTACATTGACACGACGGCCCGACTCTTCTTTTTTGAAACCGTTACTGATCTCTCCGAGGGCCAAACTCAAAATATCACTGCCATTCCAGAGCGATCCATCGCCTACCTGACCAGTCTTTCCGAAGAGGATTTCCTTGCTTGTAGCAACTTCATGACTGAAATCTTCCAATCGGACCTTCTAACCACCCCCGAAGAAGCTCTTCTTGTCATCGAAAGGGCCGGAGGCCTTATCGGTGATCCCGACTACGAGTGTTGCGAAAGCGCTCTCTGCACGTGCCTAGAGATAATCAACGGCCTGATGTCTGTCTGGCTTGAGGACAAGGGAAAACTGTCGGAAATGGTTGGTGATCTCTACCACCATATGGTCACCAAAGCGCTCCCAAAGAATCTTCTCTCGCCAAAAGTCCAAATACTATTAGCAACGCTTCTTTTGAGGCTGCTAAAGGAGAATCCCCGCTACGCAGAAGAATTAGACCTGTCGTCTTCGAGATCAACATTGCTATCTCTTGTTCAAAATGGATCTAAGCTGGTCAAATTCGAAGTTGGACCGCGGATATCTGAGATGTTTGGACTCTATATTCTCAAGCTTCACGATGACATATTTGTGGATGTCCTGGAGACTCTCCCAACAGACCAGGATGATCTGGAGGGAATTGCCTATCGCCTCTACATCCTGGGCCAACTTGCCCGGTCGTGGCCAACATTACTCCGACGATGTATTTACCATATCTTCGAGATACCCCCAAATATTCCACTCTCGACAGTGTACGCCACGCGGTGTCTGACACAGGTTGCCACAGAGCTAAAGTTGGATTCTGCCAAGGAATTATTCCAGCTATTTGCCCCCCAGCTTCTCTTCACATGGCTTCAAGACAACTCCATCGATGACATCCCTTATTCAATCTTTGGCTTCAAGGATCTCCAGGAGCTTCTCACGGCCAGTCAGGCAGAATCATCGGCCCTTATGATTATGCGAGGGCAAGAGGACGAGTGCGAGAAGCTGGCAAAGAGGGTCGGCGTGTCTACTGCTACGCTCATGACGGATAATTTCTCCAAGATCGTTGCCTATTCAATTGCTCAGGGTATTGCTCACCTTCGAAAAGGCACAGACGGTGGCGTTGCTCATCCGTCAATCGTCACCTCATCGAATGGTAGCATAGCTGTTGCAGGCAGTGTCAGCAGTGGTGTCAGCGTTAATCTCAGTATTCGGGGCACACCTGTGACCAGCTCAATCAAGGGAGAAGCATATGTTCGAAGTGTTTTGGGAGACACTGCGTTTGCAGAGGCTATATATTCAAACTTTGTTGATATTATGGCGATATTCATGGATATATTTGACCAGGAGGACCCGATCGAAAGCTATCTAACCGGAGATATGGCATACGCAGCCAAAATCATGGCGGAGATTAAGGGGTACTCCCGGTCCGATGTCCATCTTCCCCCGAACCAGCAACCACTCTTTCGAGGAAAGCACCTGTTGCGGCAGCTCAAGTATCTATGCAAGCTGACTGGGAAATACGAACTCACGTCGCTGTGGACGCCAGCCTCTGTGGTATATGTGGCTCGAAAGCTTCTCAATACCGTCCACGCATCTCTAGGCTCTCTTCACGGCTGCCGAGTTTTGCGAAAAGTGCGAGTCCTGATCTGTTTGGCAGGACCAGTCGCCCTCAATTCATACCCCCTGGAGATGCTCCTACAGTCTGCCCGAGATTTCATTGTTGACGAGCAGTGCGCCGATGATGCTTTTGGTGTTTCTGAGTATTTGTTGAAGAGAGGAGCTCAGGCATTGGAGTCAACACCTTCATTCCTTGCCGGATACTCATTGTCAACGTTGGCGTCGCTTCGTATGTTCCTCGAATCGAGCCAGTCGAGTACCACACAGGAAAGCCAGTTCCGCGCAACCATGACTAAAGCGCGAGCGTTCCATTCCTGGCTTAACAACTATCTTGTTGGCTACAAGTCGCCGCAGTTTGATTCAGAAGGCCAGACTGAGGCGGCGTTCCGCAGCATCACGCAATCGGCGGCGAATATCCGTGCCTCGGGTAACGCCGAACTTGGCACTAACGAGAGCAAGCTTCTGTTGGAGCTTCTCTACGACGAGGGCCGCGACCAGCGGCTGTTGAGCGAACCGGCGCGAGAACTTGCTCTGGCTTTACTATGTGGCGACTTCCAAATGCCGGTCGCTGGTGGAGATGCAACTCGCGATGTGATCCAGTCTGATGATCTGGCTATTGAGCTTGTTTCTGCTGTGTGGAGCAGTTGCCAGACAGAGGCGCTGAGTGAGGACTACTTGGCTTGGGCTGGCCGAGTTGCTGGCCGTGCATTTGCAGCGTCTGGGGCGGTTCCGCCCGTGCTTCTTCAGGAATCTAAAGTCATGCAGTATAAGAAGCTATCAAATAACTTCCAGTCCTCAGCCCGGGCCCTGTTGATTTTGTTGGGCGGGCTATCTGGAGATAGACGATCGGAAACCGCTGGACTCGCCGAGTCATCGCTGAGAACGATTGTCACTGAAGCCGTGCACGACCCTGAAGGAACGCTGGATAAGGTGTGTAAAGAAACACTCAGTGAGGCACTGTACCACTCGTCCTCATGGGGTACAGACTTCGACACCCCTCCTGCAGACACACCCTCATTGTCTTCTTCCCCGGATGAGTCCGTGTTCGCTCAGGGTTCAATCGAACAGGCCGACTGGGTCCAACGATTTGCCCTGTTCCTTTGCGAGTCTGTCCCCAAAGAAATGGTTCTGCTCCGGGCCATTTCTCCGATTGTCGAAAATGTGCGGCGATTTGCCGTGGAGGCATTTCCGTTTATTGTCCACCTTGTTCTTTCTGCGCACATCGACAGTGACCCTTCCATTAAGATGAAAATGTCACTGTGGATGAGGACGTGGATGACGAATGTGGTGGAAAACAGTGACACGATTGGTGTTAACGGCACCTCCACCAACCCGGATCACACGGCTTCTATAGCCCGAGAGAACTGGAGCTTGATGATCAACACGTTGCTGTATCTGCGAACCCAGGCATACCCAGGCGAAAAGTCCCCAGCCGCTCGCGAGAAATGGCTAGATGCTGACATGTTGATGGTGGCCAAAACTGCAGCACTCTGTGGCATGCATAAAACCGCCCTCCTCTTCGCTGAAATGTCAGTGACAGAAGCACCACCCCAAACCTCAGATCTTTCAGTGTCTCAATCTGGCCGGCAAAACCAGTCCTATAGCCGGGCATCCACCTTTGCACCACCCCCGCCAGTTACGGTGCCCACACAGCTCCTAACACAGATCTATGAGAGCATTGATGACCCGGATGCTGCGTATGGCCTTCCTCAGAGCTCCAGTCTGTCTAGCGTCCTCATGCGGCTGGAGCGTGAGAAGGATGGTGAGCGCAGTCTGGCGTTCCGGAGTGCCCAATACGATTCAAATATCCGCCGAAAACAAAGCATAATACGGGATCGGGAAGCTATGGTTGGGTCTCTGGGCATGTTGGGACTTTCCGGCCTGTCACTCTCACTGTTACAGGATCACCAAAGCTCGGAGAACGCATCGACGACGCTTGATAGCACCTTTGATAGTCATCGTCGGCTTGGGATTTGGAATTTACCGGCACCGGCAACACCGAGACCAGGCAATGCCGGATCGAAACTGGGTATTAGCGCCCATGAGGCCCGAACAGCCTTAGAACGCAACTTCAGCTCGGCTGCCACGGTATACCGGGCATTTCAAGGCCTCCACCAGGCATCAGACGTTGCCGCTGCACGCCAATGTATCTACAATGGCTTCAGCGATGCCATGCGTGCAGTAGCGGTATCTGATGGCCGACACAACACGGCCGTGCTGCGAGACCGACTTGGAGCTCTGGCTGCGCTCACTGAACTGGATGATGTCCTTAGTGTGCGGGATGGGCCTGATATGGATGAAGTACTCAAGCGGTTTGAGACGCGAACCGAGTGGATGAAGAGGGGGAAATATGAAGATGTTGGCCACATTCTGTCTTGCCGGGAGACGGCATTCACGCTGGTTGGAGAGAAACCGGCGCTTCGAGAAATGGTGCATCTGTCGGCGTCCGAGGCGAGAGTTGTGGAGATCCGCGCCATGTTGATGAACGCCGGAATCTACAGATACCACAAGGCCATCCAAGAGAACCTCAACATTTCAACCACGCTGACTAACATGGCTAAGTCCTGTACATCCTTGGACTTGAATGTGCGTGCAGTCGTTGACATGGACACCGCACAGTCATTGTGGGACTATGGCCAGATCAACCCGTCCATCGGTCTCCTCCAATCTCTCAACCCTCCCCCTCAAGAGTATGCAATCGTGGATCTTCAACCTCCGCCTAATCCTGTGTTCGTCAACCAGAGCGTGAAGGCTAGTCTTGCGACGGTGCTCTCGCGCATTGGCCAACAGGTCTCCGAAGCGCGGCTTGAACAGCCAGGCAATATCCAAAAGAAATACCTGGAGCCCGCCCTGCAGGAGCTCAAGAAGTCCCAAATCACTGGCAGCGAGGCTGGCAAGGTCTACCACCACTTTGCGCAATTTTGCGACGAACAACTTCAAAGTCCCGACGGCCTCGAAGATCTGGCGCGACTGCATAATTTGGTTAGTGCCAAGCAAACCGAAATGGAGGAGTTAAAGCAGCTCATGAAAGCCGAGGTGGCGGCACAGTCGGCTGCCAGGTATCGCCTAGCCTTGAGCAGAGCGCATGTGCTGTACGAGGCTGATCGGGATGAGCTACGGCGGCTGGAGCGGGCGCGCACCGAGTTTGTCCGGCTCAGTTTGGAAAACTATCTACTCGCATTGGAGGCATCCGATGAGTTTAATAACGATGCCTTGCGGTTCACGGCTTTGTGGTTCCAGAAGGAGAGCGAAGGGGCCGAGGCTGCCGGAACCACCCCGACAACCGGAGAGCCAGCTCCACCGCAACGGCCGGTCACCGGGATTGGACCCAAGCATATTGAGAGGATCCCTACCCACAAGTTTGCGCTGCTCATGGCGCAACTGACGTCCCGGCTTCAATATGACCGGACTCCGTTTCAGAGGTTGCTTGCGTATCTGGTGCTTCGAATCTGCCTAGAACACCCGTACCACGGCATGTACCATATTTGGTACGGCACCCAATCCAAGCCACAAGCACATGATCTGACCGGGACCCGGCGACATCAAGCTACGGTGTCAGTGTCGAGGAAACTTCCTACTGAAGCTTCTGTAGCAGTGATCTGGCAGGCCATCGACCGCACAAATAAGCAGTACCACATGCTGGCAGCACAGAAAAAGGATAAGGATATCCGGGCTGGTGTCAAGCTTCCCCTCAGCCGCTTTCCCCTCGCGAGCCAACTTGCTACTACTTTCCAGAAGTACAAGGTTCCACCCCTGAGTATGCAGTTGCCGGTGTCGGCAAGCCGGGACTACTCAGATGTGCCGATGTCTGTATCGATTGAGAAGGAAATGGTCATCGAGTCGGGCAATAGCGCACCCAAAGTGATTGTGGTGATCGGATCGGACGGAAAGCAATACAAGCAGCTGGTCAAGGGCGGCAACGACGATCTCCGGCAGGATGCAATCATGGAGCAAGTGTTTGCAGCTGTGTCCTCCCTCTTGCAACACCACCGCGAGGCTCGGCAGCGTTCTCTAGGCATCCGGTCATACAAGGTGCTCCCGCTCACGTACAAGTCCGGCGTCATCGAGTTCGTGCCCAATACCATCTCGCTCAGCGAATTCATAGTGTCGGCCCACCAACGCTACCGGCCACGGGACTATAAATATAGCCAGTGTCGGGATTTGATCAACAAAGACCAGGAGCATTCGATCGAGTCCCGCATAGCAACGTACCGGCGTGTTTGCGACAAGTTCCGGCCCGTGCTGCGGTACTTCTTGACTGAGTACTTTGCTGACCCGGATGAGTGGTTCGAACGCCGGCTAGCGTACACGCGGTCAACCGCTGCGATCAGTATCCTTGGCCACGTACTCGGTCTGGGTGACCGACACCCGCAGAATATTCTCCTGGACAAACACACGGGCGAGGTGGTGCATATCGATCTGGGCGTAGCGTTTGAAACCGGCCGAGTCCTCCCGGTGCCGGAGGTGGTGCCATTCCGGCTCACGCGCGACATTGTCGATGGCATGGGCACGGCTGGTGTTGAAGGGGTGTTCCGCCGCAGCTGCGAGTTTACGTTGGCCGCACTGCGAGAAGAAAACTACTCGATCATGACGATTCTGGATGTGCTGCGTTACGATCCGCTGTACTCGTGGACTATGTCGCCGCTCCGCCAAGCACAGTTACAGCGTGACCTGCGCGCTGAAGAGTCTGTCGACGCCACTTCTGAAGCTGAGGGCGCGGCAGCAACGACGGCGTTGACAAGAACCAGAAGCGCAGCTGCAGCAGTACTGGCGGCGCCAGCGGTGGCCCAAGGCAACGAGATGACCGAGGCGCAGCGCGCCCTGGAAGTTGTGCGCAAGAAACTATCCAAGACGCTGAGCGTGACGGCTACGGTGAACGATTTGATAAACCAGGCGACAGATGAGAAGAATCTTGGAGTTCTCTATTCAGGTACGTGCCTTCTTTGCAATAACCTGTTTGGATCTTCAAACATCAACGCAGTCACTAACACAACTTCATTTAGGATGGGGAGCATTTGCATGATTCTCTTTGAGGGGCGGCATGTTAGCAAGCGTTTGGGGCGACTGTCTGCGTGGGGCTATTGTGTTTTTGGTTCTTTACAGCATGCTTATTTTGAAACGCCTGAATTTGTGAAAATTGTTAGAGACTCTTTCATGTGTTAGTGCAGCCATCTTGCTTTCTCACCATTGTGATATTTTCCAGCTGTTAGGGCTCATTAGGGTTTACACCAACAAACTCTGGCAGGTGCCGACACCTGGCACATCCCGCCATGTAAAGTGCCATTTGCTCTCAAATCACATCCAATTTCTCACCACAGCTTTTTCAAGACCTCAGAGCATGCACTGTTGTTGATATCTGATTTGTTTTCAGTCAGCTTTAAGCAACATTTTTTTGGCTTGTTTGTGTATTTTGGCTTCTGTGTGGCTCATTATATATTTCTTCTTTATTTATCGTCATGAACCTGGTGGTAAGTTGATCCAACTTATCCTTGGTTTAACATCATCCCTCCACCGTATTGATGTTCTCTTCTTAACGCCGGGTGTCATTATCTATCATTCGTCTTCGACCCAGCCGATCGCATTCTCTAACCTGTTCTCTGCTATAGGATTTGTTCCATGCCTGAACAAACCACGGCCCTTAGTGGCGACTCCACATCGCATTCGCCATTGACCGACTCCTCCCGTATCTCCAAAGCCACAACTCTGGAGCTGTCCTCTGTGCCTGTCGGTCAAGGAACCAACAGTCCATTGGCATCTACGTCAATCCTTCCCCAACGCCGGACTCGCATCGACGCAACTACCTCTCCTAATCCACCGTCCCTACACGCGTCGTCGCTACATCTCTCCGAGTCAGCGGCCAACCGAAGCCCGAAACGCCTACGGCCGTCCGAGAACAGCCCCCACCGACTCTCGGCCGCCAGCGGGTCCCGACTCTCCATTGCCTCGAAAATAGCGCCTCCCACTGCCTCTTCCACCATGCTTCGCGGGGGCGCTTCCGACATGCCGCGAGGCGCCACCGGTGGCGGCATCTTCCGGCCCCAGACCGGCGCGCGGAAGCTAGTGATTACGAACCGCCAACCCGCTGAGGCCCAGGCCGCTCTGGTCGATCAGTACTTCACGCGCACCTGGAACGAGTTGAGTGCTGCGCTGGACGCCGCGTTTGCCGACCGCCCGCTGGATGTCCCTCTAGACCGGCTGTATCGCGGCGTGGAGTACATTTGTCGCAACGGAAACGCGCGGAAGTTGTTCTGCACGCTCAGCGACAAGGGCGAAGACCATCTTCACCGAACGGTGCTGCCGGCCATAAAGCAGCATGGTGGCGCTACTGACCTGGAAATGTTGCGGAGTGTGCTTGTGCAGTGGAAGAACTGGAACGATATGGCAGTACGTCTTTTCTCTCGCTGTGCTGCCTCGATGATACAGTTCATGGACGACTTGTTAGCTGACATGAAAATCGCAATTGCTTCTATTTAGAGACTCATCCGGTCGACTTTCAGCTACCTCGACCGCACGTTTCTCCTCCATGAGCGCAACCTACCGCAAATCAACGACCTCACAATCAGCCAATTCCGACGAGCTGTATTCGTGCAGCCTAAAAGCCCGGCGGCGGCTGAAGCCCCGGAGTCGGTTGAAGCCGCCATGGCCGCTGCTGCCCAGGAGACAACCACGCCGTCAACCCCCGGAGCACAAGTGGTATCAGCCATGTGCCAGTTAATCGAGTTCGACCGGACTGGTGACATCCGATTCGACAAGACCCTCCTCAAGAATGCCGTGTTTATGCTCTATGTGTTTGGAGTTTACACTAAGTTGTTTGAGCCGCCATTCCTGGAGTCATCCGCGTCGTTCTTCGAGGCATTTGCAGAGGAGCGCAGTTCTAATAGCCTCAAGGCCTACGTCATGGCCTGTGACCGGCTCATTTCCACTGAAGCTTACCGGTGCCAACGGTTTAACTTCAGCACCACAACCAAGTCTCGTCTCCTCAGCAGTGCCTACACCATTCTGATCTTCAACTACTCCGATAAGCTGACGGACACTGAGAGCATATCGAAGCTTTTGCAAGACAACGATACCCCGACGCTTCAGGCACTGTACCATCTCTTGAAACTAGCTGGTATCCAGCGCAATCTCAAGGAGCCTTGGGCGCAGTATATCCGCGCTACTGGCTCGGTGATTGTGCAGGACAAGGACCGCGCAGAGGAGATGGTAATTCGGTTACTGGAGCTGCGCCATACCCTGGACGTGCTGATCGTTGACGCCTTTGCACGCGACGAAGACTTCCTTTGGGCGCTGCGCGAGGCATTTGGTGACTTCATGAACGACCTGCGCATTATGAAGCAATGGCCGACTGGAACCGCCAAGGTCGGCGAGATGATTGCCAAGTACGTCGACGCGTTGCTGCGTACCGGAGTCAAAGCTGTCCCGAAAACACTGCAGTCCGACTTGCGCGACCGCATCGATGCCGAGCGCAGCGGTCAATCGAACACCGCCGACGACGACACCGAGCTGGACCGCCAGCTGGACCAGGCGCTCGAGCTCTTCCGCTTCATCCAGGGTAAAGATGCTTTCGAGGCCTTCTACAAGCGCGATCTCGCCCGCCGCCTCCTCATGGACCGCAGCGCCAGCCAGGACGCTGAGCGTAGCATGCTGACAAAACTGCGCGGCGAATGCGGCGCCAACTTCACCCACAACCTTGAGCAGATGTTCAAAGACAAGGCGTTGTCGCGTGACGAGATGGAGGGCTTCCGCGCATGGCTGAACAACGATGCGCCGGTTGACGGCCGGGCACGCGGGCCGATCGGCGGACCCAAGCTAGACTTGCAGGTGATGGTTCTGTCAGCGGCAGCGTGGCCGACGTACCCCGACGTGAACGTCATCATGGACGAGCGACTAGCCGAGCACCTCGATAGCTTTGACCGCTTCTACAAGGGCAAGCACACCGGCCGCGCGCTTACGTGGAAGCCGGCCCTGGCGCACTGCGTCGTCAAAGCCACCTTTAACAAGGGACCCAAAGAGCTTCTTCTCAGTCTGTTCCAAGCCCTCGTGCTTCTCCTCTTCGACCGCCCCGAAGCCACCGCTCCCTCTTCCTCCACTACGGACGGCGTTACGCCCCTCACCTACGCGCAAATCTCGCAGTGGACCGGCCTCACCGGCGGCGAGCTGGACCGGACCCTGCAGTCACTGGCCTGTGGCAAAGTGCGCGTGCTCCTCAAGCACCCGCGCGGCCGCGAAGTGGCCACCACCGACACCTTTACGGTCAACCGCGCTCTGACCGACCCGAAGTACCGCATCAAGATCAACCAGATCCAGTTGCGCGAGACCCGCGAGGAGAACAGCGCCACGCACGAGCGCATTGCGCAGGACCGCCGGCTGGAGACGCAGGCTGCGATTGTGCGGATCATGAAGAGCCGCAAGACACTGTCGCATGCACTGTTAGTGGCCGAGGTTATCAATATGACCAAGAGCCGTGGTGCGGTTGATGCCGGCGAGATTAAGAAAGAGATTGAAAGGTTTGTGTGTCTATGCTTGTCTCGACTCCCACTCTCCGTCGTCCCGTTTACTGACTGTTACTTCCCATATATCCAGCCTTATCGACAAGGACTACCTCGAGCGTGATGGCACTTCGTACACCTACATCTCTTGAATATCTCGGCCTTCGAGTAGCTTCAAACGACAGACAAATGAACATGTAACTGAATGTTGGTGTTGGGGAAATCCATATCTCTGTTATGCAATGCAATACCTGTGCTATTTCGGTTTTACCATCAGTAGACCTTTTGTGTTCTTCACGTGTGAGCGCAGCAGCGTAGTGAGTGACAAGTGATATCAACAAAAGAAAAACTTCAATGTATAGTCAGTCAGTCTATGTGGTGTGTCTCAGCAAGGTGTTCACAACCTATACGAAAACAACGCCCTGCTCAACAAGTTCTCGCTTGCAAACTACAAATAAAAAGACAAACGCCCGCTTGCTCGCACTCAGTGTCCCACCTCATGCGGCGGGTTCGGATAATAAAACGCGGCGACAGCAATAGCAATGTATACAGTAACACACAACAGGCCCTCGAGATAATTACTCTTCTGGTCGCGCAGGAAGTTACCGACAGTGACAATAGAGAGCAGCAACATGCCGATATCAAACACCTCGAAGTGCAGATCCATGTGCTTGTTCAGTCCCCACGCCACAATCACGGTGAGCGGGCCGTTGAACAGCGCGGTCTGGAGCGTAGCACCGAGCACGTGCGACAATGCAAAGTTCATCTGGTTGTCCCAGGCTTCATTGATGGCAGTTAGATGCTCGGCGAACTTCTCGACGACAGGGACGAGGATCAGGCCCATGAATGGGTCGGAGACGCCGTGCTTCTCGACGATGGGGATGATTTCGTTGACCAGGGATATGGCGATGATCGTGACGAGGGCCACGGACCTGGCGGAGAGCACACGGAGGTTAATATCTGCATCGCAGACTTCGCTGGAAGAAATGTACGTACACGGCGAGAGCAACAATCGCCTCTGTCATCGTCAGCTTCGGCTTATCTCGGTCCTTCTTGCGGTCGTCGTTGCGCCACTCGTCGTACTCAAACATGGCATCGTAGATTCCGTGGTGGGTGTGCGCCTGGAACCATACATATGCCAGGTACGCCACAATCAGCAACACGGCGACCAGCCGCGAGATGTCCAGCACTTTGGACTGGACTTCGTCGTCCGAGAGTCGTGCTGAGACGGAGCTGTAGAAAAGCGTGGGAATAGCCAGGGCCACGCCTCTGGAGAAGACAAAAGACACGCCAATGATTAGTATCAGGACACGCTGTTTTTGCATCCACTCAAGAGGAAGCAGATGGTAACTCACGATGTCAAAAGCAAGCCGCTACCCGCTTCGCTGATTGCGTGGCTGAACACCTGCTCATCTCTCCGCAACCCACCGGCGATGAAGCACAAGCCCAGACACAACAGCATGGTCGCCAACACCGACCCCAGAATGGCCGCTTGGATGACGATGAACTGATCCGTCCGCAACAACACCATGAACAGCACAATCTCCACAACCGACCCGATCGTCACCTCCGTCAATACACCCAGCACGTGCGGGAACTTGCGCGCCAGCTCCTGGCCCGCGAAGCCAATCAAGTTCGCACACGGCACCATCGCGATGTACGCCAGAACAAAAATCAGTAGGTGGCGGTCCGGCAAGCTGTAACGCACCGCAATCGCCGCCGGCACCACCGGCCACAGCAGGTTGCATAGCTGCGATGCCGCGCTGGTAGACTGCCATGTGATCTGCAGGAACCGCACCGGGTGGAACCCGCGCCGCCCGCTATCTCCTTCCGGCCGGAACCCCCAGACCAGGTGCCGCTGGCCGTCGCCCGGCAGGGACGGCGGCCGGCTGGTGATGCCCGCCCCCGCGCCACCAGGCTTCTCGGCCGTGCTGGGCGGCCGGCTGACCGGCAGGATCGGGGCTCCGAGAATCGGCAGGTCTTCGAGTCCTGGTCTGCGGTATCGCAGCTGTTCAATGTCGTCGTCGGCCTGGAGAGCCGTTGCCATTATTGGCTGCGAAGTGAGGGGACAATAAAGGCTGGTAGGCTGTTCAGATCGGGGGTGGGTTGAAATAGGTTAAACCCCATGCTAGTATATGTTGTGCCGGCTTGGCCAGATTCGCAAGACTTAACTTTTGATAGTTGAACCAGCACATCCACAAAAGTAGTGTCAAGATGAGTAGATAGAAATATGGACAAAAGGAGAAATCAAGAAAAGAGACTGGTGGGGGAAAGGCTCTGTTCACCCAGTAAGATAAAGAAAAGATATCGAGATTCCCTCAAGTCCCTGCACGCTAAACACTGATAAAAGCTGCAGCATGGATGAGGAAAATATTTGGTATGAAAAGATAATACTTTTTTTTAAAAAAAAATGAGAATTCTGGGACTGGACTGATAAAACCGAAAATCAAAATCAAAAAGGCGGAGTTGGGTAGTATCGCAATCCGAGCTTAAACGGACGAAACTGGAGTAGGTGGTGAAATCCAGACGATATTTCAGACTCAACCTCGACTTTGCCAACTTGGCACTGAGCCTCAAACGGACTGACGCGGAAATGATTGCGCTTCTGGCCTTTAGCTAGAAGCTTTCTGGAAATTCAACGATGTGCGGGGTTTCGCCGTTTTATATATCTGTCGGCTATCTGTTTTCTCTCACAGACGACAGTCAACGGCTTCGAAGAAATATTAAGTCAAGAGGAGGCCTCATGTGAGCGATCATTCATCGCGAGTCATGAGTTTCCCCGATGAAACAGGCATCCAGCTGCGCCGTGTCTGCCCCATGATTCTGAATCGTTCAACTGGTTGAGTGAATGAGTGTGAAGCAAGCGCATGAACTCCGTCAGAGGGTCCCTAATGTCTCACATTTTTTCTGGTCCGGGTAAAGTTCAGCCAGCAAGGAAATAAAGGAAGTATAACAGAACGCATTGTGATACACGCGGAAGTCACTCGTTCAATGTGTTCTTCTTCTAAACATCTCGAGAAAAAAAAAGGGGGAGGGGGGATAGGGAATAAGAAGAAAAACTAGAAGCCAGGTGCTCTCACTCGATCGGCCGCCACGTCACCTTCACGAATTCCACCCGTGCAACCCGCTCCCGCGGCTGATAGTCCCTGACCACATACACACGGCCCTGGTGCAGGAACAACGCCCCCTTATATAGCGAGAAGGTCGCCCGCCAGACTTCCAAGTCCTCCAGCACAATGTACCGGCCGTTCGTTATGTCCACAACTGCGACCGTATCGTCTACAGCGTCGCGGATGGCCACCCGGCTGGCGGGGTACGGCCGGAAGGCGTCCCGACAGTGATACAGTCCATGGTCGTCCGCCATGAGGAGCCGCTCGCACTGGCGCGGGAGGTCGGCTGCCCCACACAGGAACTCGCCGTCTGCCACCGGGTCGATCGCCATCTCGTACGCCGCGCACTGCAGATGACCGTCCAGCAACTCAGGATCACCCATGTCGACCGTGACTTCGCAGTTCGGCTTGGAAAACAGCTCATCCGGGTAGCGCATGAAGAACTGGTCAGCCTCAGCCAGGTCGCCAACAAGAATCGACAGCGCATCACGATGGCGTCGGCCTGCCCGCCCGCTCTGCTGTCGTAGATTTGAGATAGTGCGCGGGAACCCCCACGTCATCACGCAGTCCAGGGAGCCAATGTCGACGCCCAGCTCGAGCGCTGAGGTCGCAATGATCCCTAGCAATCGCCCGTTAAACATCTCCGATTCGATCTGCCGCCGGTCTTGCGGTGTGTATCCACCACGGTACGACATCACGCACTTCTCGCACTCAGCCCGGCCTCTCCCTCGAAGTTCCGCTCGCACGGCGTTCAGTAACCGCTCGCATTGTTGCCGCATATGACAGAATGCTATCATGCGCACGCCACGCAGAATAAGTTCACAGAAGAGTCGCGCGCATTCAAACAGTGCCATGTCGATTGGCGGGCCAGACAGGTCACTCTTTCCGTGAATTGCATTCCAACACAGAAATTCTTTCCGGCCTGTGGAGGTTGGACATGTTAGAGCCCAAACATATGCAAGGTATGGTACTGTCACAGCCTGGGGTTCAGGATGTTGATTTTACTTACCACATGGTGACCCATCAAAGTCAATCAGCTTGACATTGTCAATGCCAAAGATCTTTCGGAAGTGCTCCTCGGGGTTTGCAACCGTGGCCGAGCACGAAATAAACTGCACGTCCCGGTTTCCCTGGGCTGCACAGAGCCGCTTCAGTCTCCGCATGATGAAGCCCACATTGGTTCCCAGCCTCATGTTGTAGTAATGAAGTTCGTCGACCACCACATACCGCAGGTTCCTCAGAACATGCTTCCACCGCTCATGCTGCGGGAGTATCGTCAAGTGTAGGATATCCGGATTCGTAAAGAAGATCCGCGCGTTCTCGCGGATGTTATCCCGTAACCGCATCTCCGTGTCGCCGTCAAACGTCTCGACCAGCACATTTTCAAGCCCCGGCATGTAGGCCAGGAGCTCCTTCAGACTCCGTCGCTGGTCCTGTGCCAGCGCCTTGGTTGGGAAGATGTAGAATGCGCGTGTCTCACGGTTCGTCTCTAGAGCATGCAGCACCGGCAGTTGGTAGATAAGTGACTTTCCGGAGTTCGTTGACGTTGACACCACAATGTGCTGGCCGGACATTAGCGCGTTAATGGCGGTCGCCTGGTGTGAGTAGAATTGCGTGATGCCTTTTGCATTGTAGATTGCATTAGCCAGGTCCTGGCTAAGCAGGAACTCGAGGTCATCGTACGATGCTTCCTGTGCGTTGAACACGCGGTGGCCGTTACGCACAATTTGGCCAGAGTACCATGAGCTGCCTTTGATCTCGCCGATTATCTCACTGATAGTTTTGCGGTCCTTAGGGATCGTCTTAGGAATGGTTTTATCTGGCGGTGGAGGAGGGAGTCCCGATGGAATCGCGGGTAACTTTGGCATGTGGTCCTTGATTCGGCCTTGGAACACGAGCTCGGGGTCAAGTCCGTCCGCCACGCACTGGTTAATGAATTCGTTGAGGTTGTTCTGGAACAATAAGTTTCGGCGCTGGATAACTTTCGTCATTTGAACGTGGTCGGTGACTGGTATTGAATACTGTTCTTTGAGGATCCGCGTTGGTCGTTCGGGCTCGCTCTCAGGATCTTCCGATAGAGACTCGGGCGTTTCATCCACAAACTCAAAATAGAGCACATCCGAAGATAGGGCCTCGTCATCTTCGAGAATCTGGTCGCCGCCAATTGCATCAGGGTCCTCCGAAGGGACCTGAGGCCGTAGCCACAGCTCGCCACCCTTCGGCTTGAACGCCATCTCATTCTCAAGCTGCCTAGTCAGTGTGGTCTGAAGAGACCCTTCATCGACGAAGGCAAACTTCATTCCTTCCGGCCGCACAGCCACAACAGCGGCAACATCTTCGATCTCCAACGCCCGGCCGAGCTGTTTCTCGACAGCTGACTTGATGATATCGTACGTGGTGGCAAGGTGGCGCCGCGTGCAACAGAACGTGAACACAACATTCAGGGCTTTGTGAGTCTTTTCCAGCGATTGGAAGTACAGTGTCCACGGAATTTCACATGGTGTAGGTTGCTCCTTGATCGATGCCGACTTGGTCTTCTTCGCCTTAGATGTAGTATCGGCGCCCAGTTTGCTTCCCCGTTGACTCCCGGCTGCCGTTCGTTTCCGTTTCTTCTCACTGTCTGACATTGGCTAGAGAACAAAAGAGTAGTCAAATCCAGCTCAGGTATTAGCTCCAAATCAGCAACATACTTTGACGTTCTCGATAGAAAATGGACCAACAAACGCGGATGACTGTGATTTTGGTTCCGCAGTTAGATTGCCGCAAACACGATACAGACGCCATGTCATGTGAACTGGGTCACGTGGGTGGGTCCAAAACTAAGTGCTTTTCTCATCAGAGTGGGTTCACACCTTTGTATGCAAAACACCTTTGACGACCAACTTCATTTCCTCCCCTCCTCCCACCTTTAAGCAAATCTCTTCTTCCTTTTTCTTCTTTGCACCACAACGAAGACTTGGCTTGATAACCTCTTTAAGCTTGTTACACGCACATTTTATTTTCCTTTAGCTCTGGACATCTTCTTTTGTTTGTCCTTCCTTAATCACACTCCTCTAGTCCCACCACAGCCTCGTCTTGCTTGCTGTAGTAGTACAAACAGAGAGGTTGGCCCAGACCAGACCGCCCTCCCCCACGTTGACGATCCTCCCGTTCCACACCCTCACCCTCGACTAACTCCGACTACTCCACTCCTCTCCCGGGTCCTGTCCGTCTTCTATAATCCGCCGCTGTGTCTTTTGCCGCCGCCGGTTCCCCCTCTCCGACCGAGCACCCCGAGACAACCCTGATTTTGTCCTCTATCTCTCCATTGAGCGAGCCGGCCAGGCGTGATCTGGCCACCGACCAGCTTGCTATTCCCATATTTACCGATGTCCATTACCTGCATCATCCGCATTCACCTTATCAAACCCGGCATCCACACCTGATGCCCCCGCGGTCTCGCCTTCGTCGTTGACCCCATCCCCCCCTTCACCCCTAATTTGTGGTCGTTTTCTCTTCCAAATGTGCCATGGACCGTACCCGACGAAGTAAGCCAGACCTGCAGTGCGGTTGTTTGATGTCTCAAGTCGTCCAAGCGATAGTCAGCTAACCCGTTGTTGCAGGAGAACTACGCCTTTTAAATAGCAGGGCCTGGAACGGCGAACAAGGTATCTACTTGATATTGTCCCTGACCACGACTCCCCTCCTAGTATTCTAACTCGGCCGCCTCTGGATCATAGATGTCTTCCAAGTCGGCACAAGTCTCGACTCTTCTCTAAAGAAGAACACTGCGTTCATAAAGCGTCTACGAACCGCCATTTCCCCCGCGACCTTGGCCACCTTCCTGCAGGAGATCAAGACCCTGAGCCTCCACAAATACCTAGGCGAAATTGTATCGGCCTGCTACGAGGGACTCTGCAAGCTGAAGAGTCCCGGCGACATCGAAGCCGGCGTTGAAATTGTCAGCGCCCTCCACCAACGATTCGGCCCCGCTGAGTTCACCGAGTTCCTGGGATGGCTCCTCGGGAAGGGCATGGTCTTCCCAGACAAGAGTCTGTTGAAAACATACACACAAGAACAACGCGAGAGACTCGAAAAGGAACGTCTACCTCGCCAACGCATCCTCCTCCGTGTAATCACCGAGCTGTGGCTAGTCGATGTCCTGCGCACTCTCGATCAAGTTTCTCGTCCTGAAGATATTACCGCGAAGCCCGCTCCCGGAAAGGCAACGGATGCCAAGGCCAAGACTGGCTCGGCGAATCGTCCCGGTGGCGCTGAGCCGTTTCCCCTGGAAGTTCTGAAAGATCTTCTCAATCATGATCGCGATCATGTGAATCTCCCACTTCTGGTGATCTTCCTGAAAGCCTTTAGTTGGGATATTCTCGGTGTCAAGCAATCTGCCAGCGAGAGTCGAAAGGCCATTGACGAGGACGGAGCCGCTACCGCTGCTGCTGCAACATCTGCCACCAGTGATAGCCCAGGTGCAGGGGAACGTCTATCATCTCCGGAATCTGAAGAGCCACTGCAATCCGCCTCGACCACTTCCATTGAGCTTCAGCCCCTTGCTCCACCTGAACTACAAGAAAAGTTCCGATCGATTTTACTCAAGTATTTTGAAGACATCAAACGCCATATAATTCGAGACCAAAAGGCCATCCGTGAGCAGCATCGCAAAAACACCGAATCCTATGTCAAGGCTGGAGAAGTGTTTGAAGATCGCCAAGCCAATTATGACAAGCAGCTCAAGGCCCAGGAACGACTGCTCGGAAACGCCCAAGTCCTGGCCGATGTACTTGGTGCTGAACTTCCCGATCTCAAGGACCCCAGCGAAGGCGCTTCGACCGGAAACGGCTCCATCGGTCTTCTCAAGGCTGGCGAATACCTCAAATCCCTCGGAGAAGGCGCCGGGATTTGGAATGACGAAGACGAGCGTCGTTTCTACGAAAATCTCATTGATCTCAAAGGCAAGGTGCCGGCCATCCTGCTCGAGGATGGCAAGAAGAAGAAGTCTGACGGAGACGACCAGCCTACCAAGCGGGCAGACGGATCAGACGAGCCCCCTAAGCCAGATGAAAACGACGACCTTTCCACGGCAATTGTCAACAAGTCCATCGGTGCCCAAGTTGATGCCATCATTGCCCTTCTTCCAGAAATGTGCACCAAGGATCTCGTGGACGAGACAGCGATGGATTTTTGTTTCCTGAACTCGAAGGCTTCGCGCAATCGGCTTGTCAAAGCACTGACCGATGTCCCCAAGGGTCGGGGTGATCTACTCCCCTTCTGGGCTCGCCTGGTCGCAACGCTCGGCCAATACATGCCGGATGTTCCCAAAGGTGTTGTTGACTATCTGGATGCCGAATTCCGGAGTCTCCAGCGCCGCAAGGAAAAGGAGTTTCTGGGCCATGTCCGTCTTTCCAACATTCGATATCTAGCTGAGCTCACCAAGTTCGGGGTCGTGCCTGAACATGTCGTGTTCCACTGTCTCAAGGTCAGCCTAGACGATTTCTCACGCGTAAACATCGACATCTTGTGCAACCTTCTAGAAAACTGTGGTCGCTACCTCATTCTTCGGCCTGATTCGTCGCCGATGATGGCGTCGTTCCTAGAGACTCTTCGGCGCAAGAAATCTGTGCTGCACCTGAGCACCGACGACCGCATGAAGATCGAGAATGCTATCAACATCGTCGACCCTCCCGAGCGGCCCGCCATCGAGCAGAAAGAGCGCACGCCAGTCGAACTGTTCGTGCGCAAGCTCATCTACGGCGACCTGTCCAAGCGCACCTATAGCAAGATCCTTAAACAGATCCGCAAGCTGCACTGGGAGGAGCCTGAGGTGGTGGCGCTGCTGCGCAAGATCTTCATGAAGCCTGGGCGGGTGCGTTATAGTAACATTCATCTGTTGGCTATCCTCCTCAGTGCGCTCTATCGCCACCACCCGAACTTTGTCGTGTCGATCATTTCTTCGTTACTGGAGACCATATTTGCGGGAGTTGAGCAGTATGAGTACCGGTTCTACCAGAAAAGACTGGCGGAAGTGCGGTATCTCGGTGAGCTCTACAACTACCGCATGGTCGAACACCCGGTTATCTTCGATACATTATACAAGATTATCTTGTTTGGATACGGAAGTAAGTTTCGGCTGTTTTGCTTCGCCATCTTTGCTTGATAACTCTTGACTAACTAAATACTCTCCTTATAGACTCAACTCCGATTCCCGGAAAGTTCAACCCCTACGACCCTCCCGATGACTTCTTCCGTATCCGTCTGGTTTCGACCCTGTTAGACACCTGCGGCATGTTTTTTAACAAGGGTGCTGCTGGCAAGAAACTTGATAACTTTTTAATCTTTTTCCAGGTGATTTATACCCGGCTATATGATATCCAGTGTCAGAGCGTGTCATGCTAACGAATTCCTCTCCACTCCTAACAGTATTACATCTTCACCAAGAGCCAGCTGCCCATTGACGTGGAGTTCCTCGTGCAGGACCTGTTCACTCAGACCCGCCCGCAGTGGAAGCTAGCCTTGACCCTCGAAGAAGCCGTGCGCGCATTCCAAGCGTCGCTTCTCGAGCAGCAGAAAGAAGCCGGACTCGACACAGCACAGGACCTCGACGCAGACGACTGTAGCGTGGCGTCCCTCGACGAGGACGATGCCGGGGAGCCTGACCTCCCAGAAGTCGAGGACTCGGGCCCGTCTGATGACGAAGGCGGCGAGCAGCGTGACTCGGACGGCGACGACTTCAGCCGCGGGTCGGCATCGGATGAGGACGATGACGAGGAAGAGGACGATGTGATGGTTTCGGCGAACCAGGGCGAAGAAGTTGATCCCGAGGAGGCAGCTGAGTTTGAGCGCGAGTATGCGAAGATGATGGCCGAGAGCCTCGAGGGCCGCAAGAACGACCGCAAGCCGGTGTTTGACGTGCCCGTCCCCCTGCGCACACGTCAGAATGTCCCGGCTGTGCCAGCCGTAGCCGCCGTGGCCGCAGACCCCGCTAGCACCGCTTCAGCTCCTGCGACTGCTCCGACCTCTAATGAGCCGGCGCGGCCGGTCGTCGACCCGTCCAAAATGGCTTTCTCGCTGCTCACGCGGAAGGGCAATCGCCAACAGGTATGCCAACATCTGCCCCTCGCATCCCTTTTTTCTCTTATAATCTTGCCATATATTAACATTACTCTCCAGACCCGCACGCTCGAACTCCCCTCAGACTCGACCTTCGCCGCCGCCGTGCGCTCGCAACGCCAAGCCGAGCGCGAAGAGCAACAGCGCATCAAGAACCTGGTGCTCAACTACGACAATATGCGCGAAGCCGAGGAAGACGAAAACCTGCCTGAGCGCATGCCAGTGTTCTACAACAACCGCACCGATCGCCACGGGAACACCAACGGTAACCACAAGGGCCAGCGCGTGCGCCGATTGCAGCTGAGTGATGTCGATTGGACTTGAGAAAGCGTTGAAGGCAGAGAGCGGACCCGCGCTCTCGTCATCATTCTTTTTTCGGTGTCTTTCAGCTTCAGATCTGAAGGTCATACACCCCAATCCAGCGGCTCACCGCACGCATGATTCAACTGTGGTCCACCGGCCACACTCGAAAAGGGTTTCACAAAGCCCGAAAGCACCCCCGGCATCCTCCGGGATCGGACACATCGATGCCAGTTCTCTTTCAACACCCATAGCTAGTACGACGTCCCGATAACAGGATCAGATAGATCAGTCAGCTTCTGCGATTCAGTGCCGCTGAGTAGTAACTCAGTGTCTCTAGTCCTCTGATACAAAAACCGGCTGTTCCTTCATCTCGTATCCCAGCTTCATCTCCCTGTAGCTCAACCTACTCGAGATTAAAAGCGCGACTTCACGCACACGCCTTCTTGCCTCTATTCATTCACCCATTCGTATTCAATTACTTAGGTAGTTACGTTACTAGGAAGGAAACTCCTTGCTGCGATCATGGAGTCGCTCATGCTCGTAGTTTAAGTGGATTAAAAAAGAAATACTGCTATGATTCAAGTCAAAAATGTCAACAATTTAAACTCCACCTCCCATCTATACTTTCCTCAAACACATGTTTGCATACATCACCACT
The DNA here is from genome assembly GCA_001510565.1 of Knoxdaviesia proteae. Lineage (NCBI taxonomy): Eukaryota > Fungi > Ascomycota > Sordariomycetes > Microascales > Gondwanamycetaceae > Knoxdaviesia > Knoxdaviesia proteae. The sequence goes on along the minus strand of LNGL01000001.1, from coordinate 2,369,685 downwards.
CGAATAGAGATCTAAATGAAGAAGCGAAACATTGTATAATAAAATCTTCTATAGTAAAGCCAAGCAAGTTTAAACGGAAAGACAAGCGAGCAATCAAACACGAACAGGAGAAAAAAAAAGCAGAAAATTCTAGCTATTAAGCGGATACAATGCCTCCCTAGAGCAGAGCAGCCAGCTTTAGCGAAAAATAAAGTGAAATCATCATCCATAATGCCCTCATAAACTTTATTCCCTCTGAAGTCGTTGGTTCCCTAATCCAAGACCCAGAATCACACACTATTATATTATGGATTTGTCGTATATTGTGAATCCTGATTTCGTCATCCATCTTCTCTGTCAGCACTTTCGTCTTTTCTTGTTTGATTTCTTTTCTTTCTTTCATTCTTCTAGAACAGCCCTCGCAGCTCATGCAGCGGCTCCAGGTCCCTCATGGTTTCCCGGGAGGCTGGCACTGTCCGACGAACTATCCACACCAGCGAGATCGTCCTGAGTGTACTTGTCCCAGTTAGCCAGGATATGGGCGATACGGGGAGAGTTGGTCAGGCGGTACACATCCTCAAAGTACTCCTTGGTCAGCGCAAACGGACGGGCCGTAACGTTGGGGATGTACTTTCCAACAAGCTTGGCCGGGTCGATTGTGGTCTTGTTGATCTTCTTGAGGAGGAATGATCGGAAGGGCTTGACGCCAGACCGCAGGAAGGTAGAGTGGAACGGCACATCAATACCGCGCAGAGGAATCGTGGCAAAGCCGCGCTCAAGCTCCACGGGTTGGGGCTTCTTGAGTGTGCTCTCCATGGCGCCCTGGATGATTTGTCGAAGAGTCTCGCGAGCCTCGTCAATATTGGCCCGGATCTCCTCAATATCAAACTGCTGCTTCTTGAGGAAGTTGGTCACACCAGTAAGGGTGTCAAGGGCACGGAGATCACCGGCGCACACATACTGCATGTTCGCAACGTTGTAGTTGACAATCTCAAGCAGCCAGCCGGTCTCTTCGGCAATTGTCGTAACGACAAAACGGAGAGCCTCCTCATTGAAGGTCTTGGAAATACGGCTTGGGTTAACCGCACACATGGAGTAGTTCGAACGGCCAGCAGCATCACGTTCGACAGCAACCTGCATAGTAAGACCACGGTAGAACACGACAGACACCAAGCTCTCGATGGGCATGACGTCGGCAAGGGCAGCAAGAGCCGAGTACTCTCCAAGAGAGTGACCGGCGAACGTGCTGTCTCTGGGCACGAGTCCCTTAGCCTTCATATCTTCAAAGCTGGCCTTCTCCATCAGGGTCAGAGCAGGCTGGGTGAACTGAGTAGCCGACAGCAGACCGGTAGGAGACCGGTAGGTGTACGACGTGGTGTTCTCATCAATGCTCTTGAAGATTCTCTCAGACTTGATGCTTCCATCGGCGGAAACAGTTTCGAAAGTCATGGCCATGTAGTTCGCCCGAATGGCCTTACCGCGAGGGCCACCGAAGTGGATGGTAAGCTCCTTGGGGTTGTTCTTGACGATGTTGGTAATCGAGAAACCTGAATGCAGAAAGGGTTGTTAGTTTGACTAAAAGGATATACTAAACGCAAAACCTCAAGAATATACTGACCATAGTTGTCCATCAGATACTTGTCGGCACGGTCCCAGACTTCGCGAGCCACCGGGCTGCTGCTGTACAAGTCCATACCCATACCCTGCTCCTGAGAACCCTGGCCAGTGAAGACATAGGCAGTGACAGGCTGCTCAATCTCAGCCTCAGCAAGCAGAACCTTCTCGTCAGTTTCCTTGTTGCTAGCCTCGACCTTGACGAGTTTGCGGCCGGCAACCATGCCAACGTGCTGGAGCTTCACATTGATGAAATCATTGGGAAGCACCATGCCAACGAGATCAGCGTGGAAACTCTTGACACGGCCAATGTTGTTCTCAGCAGCCCAAGTCTCAACCAGACTGCGAACAGCAGCACTGGAGTACATGCCGTGAGTGATAGTACCGGGGAGGTTGGCGTAGTTGGCGAAAACACGAGACACGTGGATGGGGTTGAAATCTCCGGAAACACGAGCATAGTTGTCGTTGGAGGCAGGGGCACGGAGGACCAGGGGAGTCTTGCCACTGAGAGGAATGGCATTCTCAAAGTTGACGGGCTGGTCCACAGGCGAACCGTGACGCTCGAGGTAGTCGATGACGGGATTGCCGTAGGACATGGCGGCCTCATAGTCGACGCTGGCAATCTGAATGATTTCCTTGGTGGGGAGTTCAAGAAGCACCGATCCCCGGGTCTCAACACTGCTCATAACGTTCTTATCCTTGAAGCGAACAAGGCTCTGCAGACGGAAGGTCAGAGTCTTGCCTAGGAGATCAATCTCGGCAGGAATCTCGTCAGCCAAAAACCACTGCTTAGAACGCAGAACAGCCACGTCCTTAGAAGTAGCCAGGTGGACCTGGATAGGAGTCTCGGTCTTGCGCTGGAAGGTGTTCTCATAGTCCTTGTAGTCTCCACGGTACAGAAACTGCGACGTAACCTGCATGACCGCCTCACCATCGCGGGTAAGGGTTCCGCAGACCTCGACCATCTTTCCAGATTCCTGGTTGATGATAGCATTAATCTGGGCAGTAGTCTGAACAACATCGCCCTTCTTCAGGGGCTCAGCACCGGGCAGCATGCGGAACTCGTTCGACAGATGCACAAGCTTGAGCAGGTCACCATCAACTGCACGAGGGAAAATGGGCTTGGTGATAGCCTTCCAGCCAACAACGATGGCAAAGTCCATAGGGGCATACATTGTCTTTCCGGGGCGGTCGAGGAAAGCCTCGCCAGTGTTTCCAACAGCATATGCAAAGTCCTTAATGTCCTCGCTGGTGATGACTGTAGAGCCACCATCAAACTCGCCAGTGATGGGGGCATCAAGATCAAGCTCATCCTCAGCGAACCAGGCACGCCAGTAGAACTCCTTGATGCGGTCATTGCGGCCCTCCATGACTTCTCTGATCGGGGCGTATCCGGCTTCGGGATGGTAAGTAAAGCGGAGGGGAAGTGACACCGGCTTTCCAAGGGCAGTAGTCTCCTTGATCAAGTTGACTAGGATGCGGTTAGTTCCAGCCAGCTTAATCTCAATGACGTCCACGTAGTGGTTGTGGCGAGGCTGTTCCCGGACAACAATGGAAGTCTTCAAGGCGTCGTTGGGGTGGAGAATCTCCACAAACAGACCACGGGCTGGGGCCAAAATGCGGCGGATCGGGTTGTCTTGGAACTTGTTGCCTTGGACGAAGACATCTGACATGAGGAGGGCGTGACGCCAGTTACGGTTGGGGCCAGCAAGAAGCAGAAGCCACGACTCAAGAGACGGCAGAGGAGAGGCGGGCGAGGAGGAGATGCGGTAAGTGTTCTTGTTGGTATCATACGCAACGGTGAGACCTTCAACATCAAGAGGGATTTCAGGCTCAATCAGCTTTCCACCGAAATACTCAATGGTCGGCACATTCTTCTTGTCTCCGCTGTAGTAGTCCTTCAGGAGGCTAGCAATGTGTGCCTCATGAATACCATCCAGGATGTCCTTGATGGGCTCGTCAATGACTGTGCAATAACGGACGGCAGTGGGACCCTGAAGAATGCAAGTTCTGCCAACGTCCTGATCCATAACAGCAGCAAGGTCCTCAGACTGCCACAGCGAATCCTTCTTGAAAAAGAACTCGAAGTTCTCGTCAAGGGCCGGAACAAAAGTAGGCGGCTTCTGTCCGCTACGCTGGCACAACATGAGGAAGTGCTGGACATCCTGAGCGTTGATGATCTGGGTTTCTGCACTGGGGTACTGGGCCAGGATGCGGGTGACAGCGGCGTACGGCTCGTTGAGATCAGAGTAGTTCTGAAGGAACGACGGGTTGTTGGAGTCAGAGGTAAAACGTTCCTCAACGCGGTGAATAAAGTCACCAGTCAGCTTGGCGAAAGACGGGTCGATCCAGCGAGACTCGCTTTTGACATAGAGCAGATCAATCATACGACGCACGACATCACCGTAGGTCATGTCCTCCAGATCGCAGGACTTGCCAGCCTTGTTGCGGCCAAACCACACCTTCTGGAAGTCATCGTTGAGCTTCTTGATGATGTAGTCGCGGTTCTTCTGCAGCTCAGCGACGCGCTTCTCCTTGGGAAGGTTGAAAATCTTCTGATCCATTTCGGCCCAGAAGCGAACACCACGGGTGGCGAGCTTGTGGATTGGCTCACCCATCTCGGAACGGACGGTGATAACGCCACCAGTGGGACCCTTGTAGGTCTTCTCCCAATCACAATCATCAACACCGGGGGCATCAATAATGGCTTGCTTCGCAGCGCGGCTGGTATGAGCTTCCTTGGCAACCATCATGCGGCTACCAAACAGACAGCCATCGAACGGCATCGGAGGGAAGCCGTACTTCTTGGCCCATTGACCAGTCAGGTAAGGATAGGTATCCTCGGCACTTCCAAAACCACTGCCAGCAACGAGAATAATGTTGTCACAGCGGCGGATGCGGCCATACATCTGGAGAATAGGCTGATGGAAATCTTCAAATGAATGATGGCCACCACCACGGCCACCAGTCCACTGCATAAAGACGGGGAAAGTTGGGTTGGCATTGGCAATGTTAATCACAGACTGGATAGCATCAACGGAACCAGGCTTGAACGAGATGTGCTTCAGCCCCAGAGTGTCAATATATTCCTGAGCGACCTCGAGGGATGGGACACCAGCACCAATAGTCAGACCTTCAATAGGCACGCCCTCGGCACGGAGTCTTCCGAGGAGCGGGATCTGCCAGCCCATCGCGCGAGGGTTGACATAAATCAGATTGACGGTGATACCACGGCCCGCAGGGATCGAGCCTTCGATCTTTCGCAGAGCCTCGGTCATGGTCTTGGCGTTATAGTAGCCACCACCCGCAAGCTCGATATGGTATCCAGCATTCATGGTAGCCGAAACAAAGTCCCAGGGGACGGTGGCCGGAGTCATGCCAGCAACCACAATCGGCGGAATGCCCAACAGTCTGCTCATCTTGGTGTCGACATAGGTTCTGCCGTTGGTGGTGGTGACCAGGGTCGGGCTAAACTCCTTGACCCAGTCAATAGCAAACTTGACGGCGTTCTCTTCGTCGCGGTCGAAAAGTTCCGACTTGTATCCAACTTCATTAGCAGTACCAGTAACGGTTCCAGCCAGGATAACACGAACACCAGTTCCCTCCTTGTTGCGGCTAGTCAAGCTGCCAATGCCGGAAACACCGCCCGGACCGAAGTCAAGAACGTGGGTAGCCCCGGGGAAAGCAGTAGCCTTCTCCCAGTTGACGGTCTCGCGGGTGATGAGACGGATGAGAACGGGGACGACGTTGACGCCCTTGACGGACTGGCGGATATCAATACCAGTGTGGGTGTCGAACACGGGGATGCCCAGAGCCTTGGGGCTGATGCGGATCTCCTTGAGATCAGAGTCAAGAAGTTCGGTAGCCTCCACAAGGTAGCGGCTATGGAACGGGGCAGTGATGGGGAGGAAGCGGTTGGCAAAGCGAATCTTGCGCTCGGTGAACGGCACGCGAGTCTGGTCCAGGCCGCTGGGCGCTTTAACCTTGCGCAGACGAGTGTTGAGACCATACAGCGACAAAGGGGGGCCAGTAACAACCAGGTTGCGCGGGCTATTGATGAGCGAAATGGCAATGTGACGATCGGCAGGGAGATAGTGGTTGGTGGCGTCAATGTGCTTCTGGATCTCGGCCTGAGACAGATCGCGGATGCTCAGCATAGGAGTGGGGGTTCCCTCGCCGTTCTCAATGGACTCGCGCAGAACAGTGGGAGTAAGGGAGGTCTTGGGGAAGGTCTGCTGGCTTCTGGCACCGATCCAGAAGAGGATGGTGAGAGCACTGTCGACGATTTCGCGGAAAGAATCCCAGGAATCCGCAGCAGCAGTAGCAGCAGCAACAACAATACCCTGGGAATGGCCAGTGGTTCCGCTGATTCTCTCACGCAGCTGTCCAGGGTGCAGACCAAGCACTTTGCAGGTAACTTCGTAGTGAGCCAGCTGCACAAGTCCAATCAGAGGGAAGCTGACAGGAGCAGAGATCAGATAATCAACGTCAGGAGTGGAGGAGGGGTCCTGAAGCCAGGTCAGGACGTCGAGGCCCTTGGGGTACAGCTTCTCGGCGTCGGGGTGGTTCGAGAGGTTGCGCAGCAGCTCGGCCGACGAGGCTATCAACTCGCTGGCAAAGCCGGAGTAGACGTTGTTGATCTCGCGCAACTCCTCAAAGTACTCCTCGATGTTACCCTGGCCACCGAAGATAGTGTAGACTGAGGCAGAGCCGTCGTTAACGGCACGCAGCAGAGCCGACTCGTGAGGCTTAATCACGCGGTTGGTTACTGAGCGGGCAGCATAGTAGCTACGGACCACCTCAAGTTTCTTGGCGTCTATGCCAGGAAGCGTGGCCACCAGGGCGTGCACCTCGTTGCCCCGCAAAAAGGCACGCTCAAACTCGTTAAGAACAAGCTTCAGAACTTCCTCGTACGAGCCCTGAGAATCGTCTTCGCCCTCCTCCACCTCATGGGCAACGAAGCCGAGGTACCGAGCAAGGAGCTCGGCCACGGACGAGGGCTCGTCATCTTGGGCGAGCTCATCGGTAGGAGTAGGCAATATGGCAAGAAAGCGCTCTTTTAATTGAGAGGCATGGAAATGTAGGCTTGTAGGAACCAAGAAGGTGGTCTCGAGAGATCCATGGCTAAGAGAAAGAGGTCGGAGCGACGCATTGGATCTCGGAGTAGACACACCGGTCTGGGGACCGGTTCCGGTTCCGTACATGATAGCGGTGGATAGAGGGAAGTGGAAGAGCCGGAAAGGATGTTCGGAGACGAGTTGAAATCTGAAGAATACACAAATATCCAGTTAGCATCTGACTGTACAGAGTGTAGTGGTGAATCTGCTTCTGAGTTGCTGCAGCTCTGAAAAAGGGGGGGTCGTGGTTGTAAAGCTTTTCAACTGGCCCTGCAATCACATGAATCGCCAACTGCACCAGCAGCAGCAACAACACCAATCCCAATACCACCACATACCAGATTTTGAGTTGGACACAGTCCTAAAAATGAAATTGTAACCGCCAAACGCAAAAGCACAGAATATTAGGATCGAGGGAATTTATGAAGACAGGGAAGGCGAAAATAGGAAAAACAGGAGAGGTTAAGGTGAAGAAGAAGTGGGATGAAAAATAGGAGCCGTTTGTTGTTCGAAGTCGATTTCTTAGGGGAAGAAACGACAGCTTAACAAACAACCGCGGATAATACACAAGCAATTAGAAGACGGTAGAGAATATGAGCTCGTTAAGGGCTCTGGAAGGGATGAAGACGGAGAAAAAGTATGGAGAGAAAAGAAACTGAGACGGGACCGTGATGTTTTAGAAGAGGAATGGGAGATTCAGTTCAGGTGGGCGAAGATATCGATGACCGGGGGGGATATTGTAAGCAGGCACACTCAGAGATTGGTTCCTGTCTATTTTTTTTTTTCGGTTTTTCGCTCGTTTTTGTTTTTGCTTCTTTTTGTTGACGGAAAGTGCGACTCGGGAGAGTCTTTGGGGCGGAGAGCCACTAGATGGAAAGGAACGACCTCTGTAAATCTCAAGGTGAACCAGTGGCTTTCCCGACAATTACTCGTCTCGCCGCCTTTCTTTCTGGCAGAAACCATGTACTGAAAAGCCGTTGTGTACAGTACAGACTGGTACTGCGTTCAAGTATTGGTGGGAAGCTAAGGGGGTGTGCTTAGTAGCGACCGCGCCACTCTTGAAGGGGGGGTGTGATTTGCAGCCCTCCCGTCCCCCTGGCTGGAAATTTTTGGTTTGTTGGGATTTTGGCCAGACCCACCCACGAACGGACTTCGTGGTTGGCCTGGGCTTTGGATGCTCTTGCCAGATATGAAGCAGACGACATCTCTTGAAAAAAGGCTGGGGAGAAGGAACATTCTTTTTTTGTTGGATGAGAAGGATACGGACATAGGGATGCACAAGGACCAGCGAAGAAGTCCCGTATCGGTATGCCGTTTCTCTCGGTTGCTGTAACTTGATATGGGAGTGTTATTCAGCAAGCGGTCAACGTATGGCTCTTCTGCCAATTCCCTCCAGCTTTTGAAGCTGCAGAGCCGCATTGGCACACAGTGAACGTCCTTCACCAAACCACTACCTAAGCTATCACCAGTCCAGGCCTTACCAGTCCGGAGCATACCTCTTTTCTATTTTACAGCGGCATGTTAATGTGGATATCTCTTTCCCTCCCGTACTGGCATTTTTGGGATGTTGAGAATCTTCTTGCCCCCGGTTTCCCCAACTACCCACCCCCAACATGACATGGAATGCAGGAAATCGAAAGGCGCAACAGGGAAGGGGTGCTACAATCCAGCACAGACATCCTGTATCAGGGAGTCTGGATGTAATAGCAAGTGTGAGCCAGCAGGTACCTGTACATGTGGTGGAACTTCAAAGCCAGATGGGTGTCACAGGGTGTGTTACAGCCTTATTTGCACGTCTTGACCATCCGTGATGGGTCAGTTACGGTCAAAGTGGCTACGGCTTTACGATAAGATAAGAGCTGTCTTCTAGAACCCCGTTACACTGGGGGGGATGCGCCAGATGTTCGCTGACAGCTTCTGTATGACAGCCTCGTCCACACATCGTCCTGGACGGGAGAGGTGTTGTTGTACAGGTACATGACAAGACTGCCAGTACCTCACATATAATACCTACAGCTCGTTTGTGGTGGCCATGCGAGTGTACTATAGGTAGGACCGTGGATTGCAAGGTCGATTGTCGAAGCTTCAGCCCCGCCAGGATGCTATCCAGCTCGGATCTTGCTTGCTGAGGATGCAGATCGGGGTAATGGAGGTTCTTACCACCCCGCATCTGTCGTCACGCACTTTGCAACTGCAAGACGGGTCAACTCGATTGTGATAATCTTGGAGATTACAAATAGTCAGTGAAACGGTGTGCACCCGGGCAGGCTATCGGGCATGAAGATGCTCTCCAGAGTCTAACTTACAGGCCTATGTCTGCCCGCCCAAGCACGGGCCGTGGGAGTTTAAGCGAAGCTGATCGTGTCGTCATTCCATGTACTGTACATGGTGGTTGGGGATAGGTCGCGTGAGCGGTCGAATCGGCGGCAGTTCACTCCTCCCGCCGTCCATAAACGCTGACACTGCATACATACGGAGGTACCCCGTGTTAGTCGGACGGTCCCCGGATCCCGGCACATGTTGTGATGACAGGGTGTCAATCACGCCGAGCCCTCTCAATTGTTGATATATAATGGTGGCTCCCGCCCTCAACGAATATCTATCTGTTCACTAATCCGTAGCGCGTCACCTATTCCGGCACCGGGGTCAACATTGCACGGCCCAGCCTTGCCTGCAAACAGATCGCCCTCCGAGCTCAATCGTTCGGTCCCCGAGCTGGCAACCTTCGGGTCGGGGTTTATTTGATTCCAAACCCATAGGCTGCAGGAGAAATCTGTTGGATCTGGATTGTTCTGAATCTTGATGAGCACTCCCCAACCCTATCCAGGGCAGTATTTCACCTCTCTATCATTCCTGTCGTGGTAGTGACATGTGTCCGTAGGCTCCGTCCCAGACAATAGGGAGACAACGTCTAGTCTTGAGATATGGGGCGCACACACTACTGTCGCCAATCATGGGTCGGGCGGAATTGAAGGCTTTGTTCGCCCTTATGTCTGGCCGAGTTCCTGCCAGCGGCGGCGGTTTGTCGTGGAAACATGTTCTCAATGTTGGAGGCGATCCGTAGTGAGGATCAGTAGCAAGTTAATCAATAAAGACGGTTAGGGGCGCGCGGTGATTCTCTCTGTAATTCAACTTAGGTGTGCTTCTGTGTATGGCTGTCTTACTATATGGCGTCTCTGGAAAGGATATCGGACGTGCATGCATCATGTTACGGCCGAGATAGTAAGAGCCTGAACGTATTCTGGGAACCATTCGCTGCATCACCGTAACTGCATCATGGCCATGTGTTGTATGGCCAAATAAGAGTGGAGAACTCTTTCGAAAACTTCATCACCTTTGGCACACTACATATACATACACCGCCAAATTCCACCTCAGCCAATGAAGTGTCCACAGAACGTCATCCACAGAGGGAGGGTATTTTTTTTTCAGCTAAGCTGCACATTCACCGAAACATCCGGATGTCTCACGTACGGGAGGATGGCTCGCCAGATTGAAATTGGGTGTGAAATTGCTCTCTTGACATGATAGCGGCGTGGGGGAGAGCATTAGAGGAGGACGAATGCAGTCATCGCAGTCTTCCAACTATCTAATGGATTGATTACGCTCGTCAGAAAATATTACTGAACAACAACTCGATGGGGGGCAGGTCTGGCTCCCACGTTTCTCTTGTCCAAGATTCCACAACAGCATACTAATGCATGGCCCCATATTCGCATCGTGCGGTCTGCCCCTGATGGAGAGGAACAGCAGAAAAAACACGCCCCCCCCCTTTCCTCCAAGGGACAGAACGGGTAGGCCTCGTTAATTTTTTCCTGTTGTACCGCCCCTGTCCAGCCCCGTTGGAGTGTTTTCAATTCCCACTTAAGATGGTTGTTGAAGCTCGCACTGGACGACGGCAGAAAGCTTCCGAGGGAACAAGTACTGGGTACAACAAGACTAGCACAACCCCAAGTGTGGTAGGTAACAGTTCATTATGTGCACCAAAGATACCGGGTCGCCCAACACTATGTTCGAGACAACAATCAGGTAGGTCGGTTGGGGGGGCATAATAGTGACGAGGGCATTTTTCTCAGATCGAAAGCGAATGAGGCCCTTCCCCAGTCCTAGGTCTTCTATCATTCTACCAGTATACTGTACTTATATTTGTGAAGTCACTGGGACAGAAAGTTCAAGGCATGACAACTTCCGCACCATCACGGCAGGCGGAAGTTTGTCAATTGGTAGGGTTAGGGTTTGCCGGTTCAAACCTTTCTTTGTGGCAACACTGGCGAGTAAATGCAGTCATCACTAACCACCACCATCACATCGCGTTCTAGAAGAGCGGCCCAAAAATGATGGGGCAGTCTTGAAATCCAACAAAAGGTTTTGTTGGATGTGTTCCGTTCAGCCGAGTTGAAGATACCAGGACGTGAAGTATCATGAAAATAAAACAGTCCTGATGAACTGTACCAACTCTCAAACGAGAGCGATGAGATAACGAGCGTGCAAAGCCATACCAGGCTTGAGTGTCTCTGTCTGCTTGACGCGAATAAAAATGCGGCGTTATGCGTTGCCGAGGAACTTGACTCGTAAAGCGGAAAAGGAGGAAATTTATCGATATCTTGATACCTATTTTTCAATCACGTCAGGGGTCGGTCAATCAACAGAGGTCGAAAGTGACGATAACTGGAAGTAAAAACTTTTGGTCGTCCGGGCACCAGATTCACCCGCCGAAACGGATGGAAGAAATTGTTGGCGCAATAACCCCCTTGTGATAAGGCTCGCCTTCAATCATCACCAATTTGAACAGGCCAACTATTTCACACACCCCTGGGATCCAAAGTACTGGGTACAACGAGGTACATCTTTTTCGGTTACTGTCTGCCCCAATGGAAATTTAACAAGACGATCCAATTGGTCTAAGCCCAATCAAGCAAGGACCCACCATTATGGCTGTTATGGTTGGGACGAAGGGTAATGAAAGAAGGAAAAAAAAAAGCTTTGGTGGATTTGAATGTTTTTGTCTTCCTACCTATGGATTTTGACTCCTTCTCTCCACACCTGTTACCACTTGCTGCGAACCGCCAACGAAACAACAGATTGGGAAAGCTCAACCATGATCCCAGTCGTTCTCAACGTATTCGAATAAATTCTACGGAAGTAACGTTCTGGCTGGTGACCTGAGCAACGGGAAGCTACGGGACGCAACAGCAAAACCGTGAAAGCTATCCTGTCACGGCTGGCGGTTGGTGGGACTGGAAGTACTGATACATGGCGTGGCCTTACCCGTACACCTGTGGACAGACAATACCTCCGATTATAGAAGCCTGTGCCACTATTTGCCTGCCAACTGCCCTAAACTTTGGTCGATAGTGCCACTAACAATCGGAAACTCCCCCCAAAATAGCAACTATACCCCTCCATTTGCGCTTTCTGTGATCCTCGCCTGTGCAAATCTCTGTGCCTGTCTTTTTTAACCCTCCTGTCGCCCTGACTCTCGATGTCTTATTATCTTCGCCCATTCCCATCTCTTATCTTGAGCGTTCATCTCATCCAAGGAAGTTCAACAGACGAAACCTCCAAGCATTTAAGAACACTTGATTCAGATTGACTCAGTGAAATTTACCACTGACTACAACCTCCTTCTCTCCTGACTAGCTCATCTGCTGGTGGGCGGCTGGCACGTTCTCGACCGGTGAGTGGATTTTCCTAGGTGCTGTGTCCACTGAACAGAATTCTTTCCCGCCCCTTATATCTACACCCCCCCCCCCTTCCCGATCCAGTGTTGTGGTTCATGGTACAGGTACCTCACCACACACTATCTGGGCTTCTCCTTTCCTTTCGCCTGACTAAAACTTCATCACCACATGCATTACCGTCTTTTTCTTCCTTCCTCTTTTTCTCCCTCCGTTCCTATCTCTAGCTATCCAGTTTTCCTTGTTTAACCTCTTCCCCGTTTCAATATCCTGTCTTCCTCCTCCTAATCAGTGTTTTGTGTGTTTAAATCTAGACGATTCCACGACCTCTATCAAATCGTCTGTTTGACGATATCTCTCTCCTAATATCCCCGGTCTCCGGGCTCTCCCCTCATGAAAACGTTCTCTCCGTTCGACTTCCAGTTCTTCTACCTTACAACTTGCGACCTCACAACCTTCTCGACAACCCTCCTTTTGCAGTTTCAATTGCACAACATCTCCTCGATCACCCGTGAATAACCTGCCCACCATGCGTCCCGAGGTGGAACAGGAGCTCGCCCACACGCTCCTGATCGAGCTGCTGGCCTACCAGTTTGCCTCGCCGGTGCGCTGGATTGAGACTCAGGATGTTTTCCTCGCCGAGAAGACCGCCGAGAGAGTGGTCGAGATCGGCCCCGCAGATACTCTCGGTGGAATGGCTCGGAGGACTTTGGCTTCCAAGTATGAAGCCTATGATGCGGCAAAGTCGGTGCAGCGTCAGATTCTTTGCTACAACAAGGATGCGAAAGAGATCTACTATGATGTTGACCCAGTAGAGGACGAGCCTGAACCGCAAGCCGCTACCGAGTCTGCCCCTGCTGCTTCTTCCGCTCCCGCCGCTACTGCCGCCGCTCCCGTGGCTGCCGCTCCGTCTGCCGGCCCGGCTGTCCAGGTGCCTGATGCCCCCGTGCAGGCCATTGAAATCGTCCGTGCTCTCGTGGCTCAGAAGCTCAAGAAGGGAATTGATGAAATCCCCCAGAGCAAAGCTATTAAGGATCTCGTTGGTGGTATGTACTCGCTCAATACCTTCATTTGCACTACCTCTTGCGCAAACACCGCCTCATACTTGACTCGCGTGCCCCGCTAACTCGTTAAATTCTTTTTTTCCCACACTACAGGCAAGTCTACCATGCAAAATGAAATTCTCGGTGACCTCGGAAAGGAATTCGGTTCCACTCCCGAAAAGCCAGAAGATACTCCCCTCGATGAGCTTGGTGCTGCTATGCAGGCCACTTTCGATGGCCAACTCGGCAAACATTCACTGTCGCTGATTGCCCGTCTTATTTCCTCGAAGATGCCTGGCGGTTTCAACATCACAACTGCACGAAAGTACCTAGAGACACGTTGGGGTCTTGGCCCCGGTCGTCAAGATGGTGCTCTGCTGCTTGCCATCACCATGGAGCCTCCTGCGCGTCTTGGAGCTGAAGGCGATGCCAAGAGCTTCCTTGATACCGTTACCCAGAAGTATGCCACTTCCGCGGGCATCAGCCTCTCGTCGGCTTCTGCTGCTGGCCCGGCTGCTGGCGGTGGTGCTGGCATGATGATGGACCCCGCTGCCATCGACGCCCTCACCAAGGATCAGCGCGCCCTCTTCAAGCAACAGCTCGAGCTGCTTGCCAACTACCTGCAGATGGATCTCCGCTCTGGTGACAAGGCGTTCGTTCAGTCTCAAGAGTCGGAGAAGGTGCTTCAGTCTCAGCTTGACCTCTGGTCTGCCGAGCATGGCGACTTCTATGCTAGCGGAATTGCCCCTGTGTTCAGCCCTCTCAAGGCCCGCTCTTACGACTCGTGGTGGAACTGGGTGCGTCAGGACGCTCTCAACATGTACTACGATATCATCTTCGGCCGCCTCAAGGTTGTGGATCGTGAGATTGTCAGCCAGTGTATCCGCATTATGAGCCGTTCCAACCCCACTCTTGTTGAGTTCATGCAGTACCACATCGATAACTGTCCCACCGAGCGCGGCGAGACTTACAGACTCGCCAAGGAGCTCAGCGTACAGCTGATTGACAACTGCAAGGACGTCCTCAACATCGCTCCCGTTTACAAGGATGTCGCTGTTCCTACCGGACCCCGGACAACTGTTGATGCTCAGGGTAACCTGAAGTATGAGGAGGTGCCTCGTGCTAGCTGCCGCAAGCTGGAGCACTACGTTCTCCAGATGACCGAGGGTGGCAAGATCTCCGAGTACGGTAACCGCACCAAGGTTCAGAACGACCTCCAGCGCATCTACAAGCTTATTAAGCAGCAGCATAAGATGTCCAAGTCGTCGCAGCTCGAGATCAAGAACCTGTATGCTGATGTCCTGCGCTCTCTGGCCATGAATGAGAGTCAGATCATCCCCAAGGATGGCACCAAGGGACCTCGCCGGCCTGGCCACAAGGCTAAGGGCAAGATTGAGACCATTCCGTTCTTGCACCTGAAGCGCAAGACTCCTCACGGCTGGGACTACAGCAAGAAGCTCACCGGAGTCTACCTGAACTGCCTGGAGGAGGCAGCCAAGTCTGGCGTCACTTATGAGGGCAAATACGCCCTCATGACTGGTGCCGGTGTTGGCTCTATCGGTGCTGAGGTTCTCCAGGGCCTCATCAGTGGAGGTGCCAAGGTGGTCGTAACTACCAGCCGGTACTCCCGCGAGGTTACCGAGTACTACCAGTCAATGTACACCCGGTACGGATCGCGCGGCTCTCAGCTGGTCGTTGTCCCCTTCAACCAGGGAAGCAAGCAGGATGTCGAGGAGCTGGTCAACTACATCTATGACTCCAAGGCCGGTCTGGGCTGGGATCTCGACTACATCGTGCCGTTTGCCGCTATCTCTACTAACGGTCGTCAGATCGACAACATTGACTCTCGTTCTGAGCTGGCTCTCCGCATCATGCTAACGAACCTCCTTCGTCTTCTTGGCTGCGTCAAGACCCAGAAGGCCGAGCGCGGCATTGAGACCCGCCCCGCCCAGGTCGTCCTTCCTCTCTCCCCCAACCATGGTCTGTTTGGAAATGACGGCATGTACTCTGAGTCCAAGCTGGCTCTCGAGACTCTGTTCAACCGCTGGTACTCCGAGGACTGGGGCAACTACCTCACAATCTGCGGTGCTGTCATTGGATGGACTCGCGGAACTGGTCTCATGGGGGGCAACAACATTGTTGCCGAGGGCCTTGAGAACTTTGGTGTCCGTACCTTCTCCCAGCAGGAGATGGCTTTCAACCTTCTCGGACTCATGTCTCCTACAATCACCAACCTCTGCCAAATTGAGCCTGTCTGGGCCGATCTTAACGGTGGCCTGCAGCTGATCCCCAACCTGGATGCTACGATGAAGAAGCTCCGCAAGGACATTATGGAGACCAGCGAGATCCGCAAGGCCGTCACTCTGGAGACGTCGATTGAGAGCCGTGTTGTGAACGGAGCCGATTATGAGGCTCTTTACAAGCGCAAGATTATCGAGCCTCGTGCCAACCTCAAGTTTGACTTCCCCAACAAGCTCGACTGGGATACCGATATTGCCCCTCTCAATGATCGCCTCCGTGGAATGGTTGATCTGGAGAAGGTTGTCGTTGTGACTGGTTTCGCCGAGGTCGGACCGTGGGGTAACTCGCGTACCCGTTGGGAGATGGAGGCTTATGGCGAGTTCTCTCTCGAGGGATGCGTTGAGATGGCTTGGATCATGGGCCTGATCAAGAACCACAATGGTGCTATCAAGGGCAAGCCGTACACTGGCTGGGTTGATTCGAAGACTGGCGAGCCGGTGGAGGACAAGGATATCAAGACCAAGTACGAGAAGTACATCCTTGAGCACTCGGGTATCCGTCTGATTGAGCCAGAGCTGTTTGACGGCTACGACCCCAACAAGAAGCAGCTGCTGCAAGAGGTTATCATTGAGCGTGATCTTGAGCCCTTCGAGGCTTCCAAGGAGAATGCCCAGGAGTTCCAGCGCGAGCACGGCGACAAGGTTGAGATCTTTGAGATCCCCGAGACTGGCGAGTTTACAGTTCGCATGAAGAAGGGTGCCTCTCTCTGGGTGCCGAAGGCGTTGCGATTCGACCGCCTTGTTGCTGGCCAGATCCCCACTGGCTGGGATGCCAAGCGCTACGGTATCACCGAGGATATCATTGACCAGGTTGATCCGGTGTCTCTGTTTATGCTGGTTGCCGTTGCCGAGGCCATGCTCTCGGCTGGTGTGACCGATCCGTACGAGTTCTACAAGTACGTCCACGTTTCCGAGGTCGGAAACTGTGTTGGTTCCGGTATGGGTGGTGCGGCTGCTCTTCGTGGCATGCACCGCACCCGTTTCCTCGACCAACCCCTCCAGAACGATATTCTCCAGGAGTCTTTCATCAACACTATGAGCGCGTGGGTGAATATGCTTCTGCTGTCTTCGTCTGGTCCCATCAAGACCCCCGTCGGTGCCTGCGCTACCTCCATTGAGTCGGTTGATATCGGCTACGAGACGATCATGGAGGGCAAGGCGCGCATCTGCCTTGTTGGTGGTTTCGATGATTTCGGCGAGGAGGGCTCGTACGAGTTCGCCAATATGAAGGCCACTAGCAATGCTGTGGAGGAGTTTGAGCATGGCCGCACTCCTGGCGAGATGTCTCGTCCGACCACCACCACCCGTAACGGCTTTATGGAGGCGCAGGGTAGCGGTATCCAGGTCATGATGACGGCGAAGCTCGCTCTTGAGATGGGTGTCCCGATTTACGGTATCCTGGCCATGTCAACCACTGCTTCCGACAAGATTGGCCGGTCGGTGCCTGCTCCTGGTATGGGTGTCCTTACCTCTGCCCGTGAGAACCCTGGCAAATTCCCCAGCCCTCTTCTGGACATCAACTACCGCCGGCGCCAGATCGACCTTCGCCGCAAGCAGGTCAAGCAGTGGCAGGAGTCGGAGCTTGAGTACCTCTACGATGAGGTGCAGGCGCTCAAGTCCGGCGATGCTGCGTTCAACGACGTCGAGTATCTCGACGAGCGGACCAAGCAGATCGAGAAGGAGGCCAGCCGCCAGGAGAGTGAAATCCTGCGCAGCCTCGGCAACAACTTCTGGAAGTCCAACCCCGAGATCGCTCCTCTTCGTGGAGCCCTGGCTACCTGGGGTCTCACGATTGATGACCTTGACGTGGCGTCTTTCCACGGTACTTCAACCAAGGCCAACGACAAGAACGAGTCGTCGGTTATCAGCAAGCAGCTGCGCCACCTTGGTCGCACCAAGGGCAATGCCGTCATGGGAGTGTTCCAGAAGTTCCTTACTGGCCATCCCAAGGGTGCTGCTGGTGCCTGGATGATGAACGGCTGCTTGCAGATTCTCAACACCGGTCTCGTGCCCGGCAACCGCAACGCTGACAACGTCGACAAGGATCTTGAGCAGTTTGACATGCTTGTTTTCCCCAGCCGCAGCATCCAGACCGACGGCATCAAGGCGTTCTCGGTGACATCGTTCGGATTCGGACAGAAGGGCGCCCAGGCCATTGGTGTGCACCCCAAGTACCTGTTTGCCGTCCTAGACCGTGCCACGTACGAGACGTACACTGAAAAGCTTGCCGCTCGCCAGAAGAAGGCGTACCGTTTCTTCCACAACGGCATGGCTAACAATAGCCTGTTCGTGGCAAAGGCCCACGCACCGTACAGCGATGACCAGATGCCGCAGGTGCTGCTCAACCCCAAGGCACGCGTGACCGAGGACAAACGGTCGTCGGAGCTCGCGTTCGCGGATAACTTCATGAAGACTTCGTCGATGTCGACGACGTCGCCAACCCGCACCAAGGAGACGACGCAGATGGCTGAGGTGCTGGCGCAGCGCGTGATGTCGGCGAACAACCGTGTCGGTGTTGATGTCGAGGAGATCTCGGCGATCAACATTGACAACGTCACTTTCATCGAGCGCAACTTTACCCCGGCGGAGATCCAGTACTGCCGGGCGGCGCCGTCGCCGCAGAGCTCGTTCGCGGGCCGGTGGAGTGCCAAGGAGGCGGTATTCAAGTCACTGGGAGTGGTTAGCCGGGGAGCCGGCGCGCCGCTGAAGGAGATTGAGATCATCCGGGGTGAGACTGGCGGACCGGAGGTGAAGCTGTACGGTGAAGCTGCTCTGGCTGCTCGCAAGGCCCGGGTGACGGACATTAGCGTGTCGATCTCGCACTCGGAGACGCAGGCTATGGCTGTTGCGGTTTCGACGTTCTAATTTCGGATTGACACTTTTTTTTTCGGTTCTCTCTGTTGTTACGTATATTTTACTGAACTCTAGTATTTATTTATAATCCTGCATTGCTTGGCTTGTCTTTTTTCCTTTTTCTGTTTCTGTTTCTGTCCTTGTTTTGTTATATTCTGCTTTTCTGTTTCTGCGACGCAACGACTTGGCTTCTCCCCCAAAACGATGCTGGGGCTGGTGATGGATTTAATATACGACAGACCATCACCGCGTTTTGATTTATGGTCTACGAAACTTAGAAGCCTGGGGGGCTGAAATGGAAGACGGAAAAGATGGGCGATGACCGTTTAGATAGACCCAAGGAGATTTAACTGATTTTTCGAAGTTTTGATTTGTTGTTGTTTTCTGAGTCTCGTCTCCTCTTGAGCTGCATGGGCTTTGTGATTGTGAAATGGGCTGGCATCGGTGGAGGCCAGCGGACTTTATATCCGATGAAATTTAGGCGAGCCGACTGAGATGACGGACGAGAACATACGTGTGAGACACCGGAAACTGAGCAGTACGTAAGCACTATATTCATCATGCTCACTTACACTACTTATGGTGGTGTAGAGCAAGAGAAGGAGATATATTGAAATGTTAGGAACACGATAACCCTAAGTTCAATATATTGAGAGTGGGTGAATGGGGGGGACCTTTGAGCCATTTTGAATTACGCTTAAGTGTGATGATGTATGTGGGACATGTTCAGAAATTGCGTGGGAATAGATGCTGAAAGAACAGGGAAAGATGTATACCATTTTTACATAGGGAGAAAACTACGAGACAACATCACCTCGTTCGGGAATCATGTATATGATGATTCATGAATCAGGATATCATGTTTTCAACTCGGGGCTCTAGGGTGAGCAATTCCCAAATTCTTCAGAATCTTGAATTGACAGCCTACCTACATGTACGTAACGAGTCCACGTCGACGAATTTCACCGGTCGACGTGGATTAACGCTCCGGACAAGGGGACTTGCTGATGAATGGTGAGGACGTAATTGTGCGGGAGGATGCCGAGAAGTTGGTTGTTTGGGCAGTGTGCGAGGCTCAAGGCATTTCTTTTTTTTCTCGTTTGGCCCCCGCGATTTCACGAGAGAGGGGACGCGTTAGGATTTATCGGTGCCGGCCGCGACGGGCCCGGCAGACTCCGGTGGTTTGGGGCGCTTGTGCATTTTTTTTCTTGGTCCGTTTTCTCAGCCCTACGAAATTCACTTCCTCGGTGCGTAGATGCCTGGAGCAAGAAAAAAGCCACTGGTGTCGGACCAGCAGCTGTCGTCCTGTGCGTGCTCCTTTACAGCCGTCGTGATCCCCCGGGGGCTTTAAGAGCGAGAAAGGCGAGAGAGCGAGCCACCGAAAGGATAATCTTACCGCGGGGTCACCGTTTTTTTTTTCCTTTTCTTTCATTCCCCTTTGGTGGGGTTTAAGATTTTCTTTCTGCTCTGGCTTTCCAATCATCTCACATGGATATCTCCGAGTGCATGTTCCTTTACTCCCCCGGTGTAACCCTAAACCACCCCGAAGCTGAATAGGTCGTCGACCCGATAAGAGAGCAGAGCACACGCAGCACGATGCAGCATGCATTAAAAAGCGAGCCTAACGCTATGGCCCGAAGCGGAATGGGGGCATTTGCTGCTGGCCAACTGATAAGGAAAGCGACATGTATTTTGGGGATAGATTTTCTTTTGTTCTTGGCCCGACAGAAAAACCTCTCTGGGGGGGGTTGTTATGCGACCTGTTGGATTTGTGTATTGATGGGGGTTTTTCTTTCAGCTCGGCACGCGGGCTTGAGGTGCCTTATCGGAAAGGGCCTGTTTGTATCCCCCCATGGACGGCACATGCAGTTGCCAGTCGCCAGTCGGTACGCACGGTTAGGATGCAGCCAGTATTATGAACAGCGAACGGAGAGCTGTCAACGCAGCTTTGCTAGGGCTCGCTCTTCGATACAGAACTCTCTTGGCTCGTTGTATACGTACGCAAACCGCGAAGCTGCGAACCCACGGACGAACCGTTGGTGCAGACAAGAGAAGATTGCAGCCTGTCTCTCTGTCCCTCCCACCACTTCGCTTCGATCCTCTCCTGGGTCCAGGGGGGGTGTGTGCTGTTTTCTTCTCGTGAGCGTGTTTCCCTTTTCCGTCTAACCCCGGATATGTGCGCTTGTCTCCCCCTCCCCCTTCTTCCCTTCTTCTGCCCGTTGGATCGGAACAAGCGAATGGGTTGGACAGCCTCCCGAGCTGATATTCCTCCCCCCCCAACTATCTTATCGCAGCGCGCGGGTTTTTTTTGTTTTTTGTTCTCTTTTTGTTTTGTTCTGGAGAGCTTTTCCCCTTAGGGGGTGAGTGATGAGATGGGAATCCAATGTGGTTTAGCTTGGTGAAGCAGGTTAGATACTGCATGTGTACTGTAGTCTGGGTGGGAGAGCAGGAGGAAGAGGGGAGAGAGCAGAGAACATATAATTACCTGGCCCTGTCGACACACTTTCCAGTAGACTGGATGATTTGCTTGGTCCTTGTATAAATCAGTCAACCGGTTATTTTGCTTTGGCTTGGGGAAGGTTGAGTGATATCCTTTCTTTTTTTCTATTGTGTTGCCTCCTGATCCTCGACGACTACCAACGACGAACTTCCCGTTTCTCGACACCTTTGTGCTACTTCGAACCATCATTATCTGCTCCTGAGCGTTAATCCGCGCATGTTGGAACGAAGCCGCCACGGCTGTTGGTGTGACCACGATTTTCGCAGAGAGGAGACGGTTGAATAATATAGTTCGCGGTTGAAGAACGCAGAGCGAGAGTTGTATCGCTAAACCCAAAACCTTTGGACCCAACGAACCGCCAGGAACCACCCGAACCCTCGATCCTTCCGAATGGGCTGTGGACTCAGTGTAAGTGGTGAATTGCGGCACACGGAAAGTGCCATCTGTGCCTCACATCCGATGATTGTCTTTATCTTTCGGCTTCCCCTTTGTATCTCCATATCTGCGTAACCGCATGTCCCCGAACACACCATTGGGAAAAAGAAGCCATCTTTGCAGAAAACGAGTTGCTGCAGCTTCCTGCATGACTCGGCCGCTTTTTTCCTGCTTGCTGAGTTGCTGTTGTGCTCTCTTCTCTCCCACACCTCCTCTCTCTCTTATCGACTACTTTATGTCTCATCTTTGTGCCATTCGCTGCCGGTACTTCATTTTACAAATACCGCGTTCCTTCTCACTTCATCTTCACCTTCTCTCCCATCTCCGTCCATTGCTCTTTCCTCACCCCAAGCTTCCGACTTTAGACTACTAGAGGTTCGAAGAAGACAAAAGTGTATTCAGACATTTGATCGCCTCCGCTGTTTTTCATCGATCCCATATCTTTCGCTCTATCTTCGGTCCCCTTACAAAACCCTCTGCGTCCCCCTACTACCCTTTCGTTTTTCTCAAGTCGAGATTTTGTCTTCAATGTACACTACATATATTTTGCCTGGCCTTTTCTTGAATAATTTACCTTTTTCTCTCTCCTCGCACCTATCTTTGCTTTCATAACTAACGCTCGTTCCTTTCTCTCTCACCAGCGCTCCGCGAGCCTCCGATCCTCGCCCGGAGACGACCCCGCCGGAGACCAGGAACAAAAGCCCCGCGGGTTTTCTGACAGCGCCACCGTTGCAGCCACCGCTACCGACGACGATATCATGGCTTCCCCGAAGAAGTCGGCCCGTGTGGCCAAGAACCAGCTGTTTCTGGGCTCGTTCATCCACAGCAAGACCAAGGAGGAGCTTGAGTACATCCATGGCGCCGCTGCCCTAGTCAGTGCGGCCGGCTTGATTGTTGCCTTTGAGCCTGAGTGCGATGAGGCCCGGGCCGTGGCCGAACTGTTCCCCCGCTACAAGTGGGATCCTGCCGAAGTCAACATTGTCCGTGCTGCGCCCGGCCAATTCTTCTTCCCTGGCTTTATTGGTATGATTATCTCCCATGTTGAAGTTTCGATACACAATTAGGGTTAGGGTTATATACTGACCTCGTCTCTTAGATACCCACGTGCATGCTTCGCAATACCCCAACGTCGGTATCTTTGGCAAGTCGACACTGCTCGACTGGCTAAACACCTATACATTCCCTCTTGAGGCTAGTCTAAAGGACCCTCAAAAGGCTCGCCGCGTTTACCGCGCTTGCGTCCGTCGCACGCTTGCTCACGGTACCACCACTGCGGCTTACTATGCTACGAAGGACGTTGTATCGTCAAACACCCTTGCCGATGTGTGCCTGGCTCTTGGTCAACGAGCCTTCGTTGGTCGCGTGTGCATGGATCACACTGACCTGTGCCCGGATTACTACCGTGACGAGTCGGAGGAAGCCGCTCTAGAAGCAACTAAGGCGTCAATTGCGTACATCAAGTCGATCGATCCGACCTACGACCTCATTTCGCCCATCTTGACTCCGCGTTTCGCCCCCGCTTGCACCCGTGAAACTATGAAGCATATCGGCAGGTTGCAACGAGAGACCGACCTGCCCATCCAGACCCACATCTCTGAAAACACCGGCGAGATCAAGCTGGTTGGCCGGTTGTTCCCTGAAGCCGGCTCGTACGCCAACGTGTACGACATGAACGGCCTGCTGACTCCGCGCACCGTGCTCGCCCATGCCATCCATCTATCGGAAGAAGAAGCTGCGCTCATTGCCCTGCGTGGTGCCAAGGTGTCGCACTGCCCGTGCAGCAACAGTTGCATCACTAGCGGTGCAGCCCGTGTGCGCTGGTTGTGGAACCGTGGCATCGGCGTCGGTCTGGGCACAGACATGAGCGGTGGTTACTCGCCGTCAATTCTTGACGCTGCCCGCCAGGCCAGTCTTGTCAGCCGTCACGTGGCTATGGGTCTCCGCGAGGGCGACGAGCGCGAGGAGAGCAAGCTGACCGTCGAGGAGGTGCTGTACCTGGCCACGCAGGGCGGTGCCGACGTTGTCGGTCTGGGCGACCGCATCGGCGGCTTCCAGGTCGGCAAGGAGTGGGACGTGCTATTGGTTGGATTGAGTGTTGTCGATGGTGCCGGCAAGCGCGAGGGCGAGCTGCTGGAGCTGGACGACGAGACCAGCGAGTCGGACGATACCGCGATGAGCGGCGATGCCGGCAACGTCGATATCTTCGGCTGGGAGACCTGGGAGGAGCGCATTGCCAAGTGGCTCTTCAACGGAGATGATCGGAACTGCAAGAAGGTCTGGGTGAAGGGCCGTCTTGTGCACCATCGTACCTGAGCGGATGAGTGACTTGACTGGCTAGGAAGACATTCATGATTTGTCCTGTTCTGATTAGCGCTAAGAGATGGGATGGAGGAGGAAGTTTCTGGGGGGGTGTTTTTTTTTTTTTTGGATTTACCATGGGAGCCGGGTGGGAGGAGATTGTTGCTTGTTCATGATATCTTTGATCCTTCTGAATTTTCATCCCGGTGATTTCGATCGAAACACATAAAATGGCATATAGCTGGCTTTTTTTGTTTATTTTTTTTTGTCTCTCTCTGATAAAGTATTTGTCGCTTCTGGAATGTTTGAGCCCCCCCTTTTTTCCAAAAAGTCGAGAATTTCTTTTCTGTTCCTTTGTATATCTGGTGCGTGTTCTCGGTTCAAGAGTCCCTCCAGCTGCGTGGTGCGTTTTTACCTTGCTCCCTGTGTGATTCGGGGAAAGGAATGCTTTCCCTCCCTCTTCCGGGACCTAATCTTACTTCCCCAGAGCTCGCCTACTGTCTCCCTCCAACCAACGACGGGAACACTATCTGCTATCTGCCGACTGTGGTATGAAGATGACGCAGATGGGACGGACGCCCTGTGGAAAAACGAAAGAGAAAGGCGGAACTTGCCGTAATTTCCGGTATCAAGCACATATCTTGGTGGTTCTGTCGAGGTCTGGGAGTCTGCGAGAACAGAACTCGGCGTTTGCTTAGGCGCGGTGGTGAAGGCTGTCTTCTTGATACCTGCGCCGTTCTTTTGGCGAGCGAAGCCTCCGGGTGGTCTCCAATGCGCTCTCCCGGCATTCCTTACACGAAGAATTATTCTCCTTTCATCGACAGCACAGCACAAGCAAAACCGAACCCGCCGAATCACACAACTCGGTGGTGGCACAGGGTGGGCAGCCCCGTCATACCTTTGGGGGGGGGGGG